>JAAWXA010000013.1:2086716-2112766 GCA_038090715.1 Florisuga fusca
TACTTATGTGTGTATATATATATATATATATATATACTTATATGTGGTTGTATTCTTTGCTACCTTACCCTTTATGTTATTGCCCTTTCTGATTCTGCCCACCCATGGTGCTCAGGACCTAAGCCTCAGTCCCAAAAATTCCATACAATTAGGCTTCAGAAAACCATAAAACCTACAGTTCCACAGACACTGCATGAAAAGTCATGCCAAGGGAAGGGTGACACTGCATCAGATTTGCACCTTCCACACCTTTCTGATTTTGGCTGCCCATGGTGCAGAGGTCTTAAATCTCAGACTAAAAAAATCCATACTATTATGCTCTGATCCTCGTCCCCAACTAACTCTTGGAATGTCTGATGTGCTCTAGTGAACATTTTCCTGCCTTCTCTGTGTCCTGGGTGTTTTTGCAGCTGGGGGCAGGGGTAGGGATAGAGTGTGGTGTCCTCCGATGGGCTGCAGGTGGGGCCGAGGCAGCCCAGGTGAGGCAGTCAGGGGGAGAAGGATCTTTCCCAGGGGTGTGGGGAGATGGTGGGGCAGGGCAGGGCCCAGGGCATATAAACCTCCACTTCTGCTCAGGGGCTGAGTCTGCTCTGGGAGTGGGATGGGGGTTTCTGGCTAAGTGGTTTTAAAACTCTTGGTGGTTCAGGTTCTCACTGTGCTGATGGCTGCAGAGTTCAACTCTAGAAAGAGCAGGTGAGTGGAACACCATCTGGATCTTCAAAGGTGTAAGGTGTTCTGGAGGGGTTGGTGTTGACTGTTGTGGGAGCAGCTGTGGGCAGGGGCAGGGGTAGGGATAGAGTGTGGTGTCCTCCGATGGGCTGCAGGTGGGGCTNTACAGATCTTCAAGGTGCTAGTGTTACAGTAATTGTAGATGTAACAATCATTGTTCATGGGCAAATAAAGATGTGTAATAAGAGACAGGGCTGTGGTGGCTTTTTTCAGGTAATTTGAAAAACAGGATGGTAATGAGGTAGTCCCTGACAAGCATCCTTTTAGAGTTTTCTGATACTTGTGTTTCTGTAAGTGAGCCTGCTCTGAAGGTCTAACTTCATGCCTGGCTATCTGTTTCTTTCTGTAACTCTCAAGAGAAAAGTTTTTCTAGGTCTTCCACAGAGTGCTTTTTGAAAATGGTTGCGAATTTGTACTTGTGGTTTGGAAGGCAGAATTCAGCAGAAATTTCTGAAGGTAGGAATCATGAAGAGGTCAACTCATGAGTGACCTGGTCTGTGGCATTATTGTGCTTAATAGCAGTTTTTATTTCCTCCTGATGCTGTACATATGTTTGCTTAGTTCTTAATACAACCACTGCCTGCTGAATGGGTTACTACTTCATCTGAAGGGAAAATAGAAAGAATAGGGTAGTAGGCATTCAGCATTATAAATCCATGCCTCTTCTGCAAGACAAAAACTGAGACAATATTAGAATTAAAGTAAATGTTTGTAAAAAACAAAACAAAACAAAAAAACCCTACCATAAAACACAGGCCTTGCATGCCAAATAAAACCCTGTAGCATAATTTTGTAATGTAGGCCATTGAATGAAATCTTGTGTTTACAAACAAACCTTTGAGCTTATAGGGTCTGACCCAAAGCAGATGGAAACGTCTGAGAATCCTTTTGTTGACTTAGCTTGGGCTGCATTGGGTCTGCAGGAAGATGGATGTGTTCAAAATCATATCCCGTACTGAAAGAAATCTTCAGCAGTGTGCAGCCTTTGTGTTCTGACATGAGAGGGTCATGTAGAGATAAACACCCTGCACTCAGTGTGTCATCTTTGCCTTTTTGCCACCTACCTTCTTTACAGGCCCATTACAGCTAGTGGGAATCAGGGGTGTGTGTGGAGTAGTTTCTGAGATTCTGCACTTCCAAATTATCTGCTGATGATGTCTTCTGCCATTCCTCATTATTTTAAAACTCAGTGTGGGAATCTGATGATTAATCCTGGAGACAGGGTGGATGACAGGGACAGACAGCTGGATGCACAGACAATAAGGATGCTGAGAACAGCCAGAACTGAGTCTATGACTGAAAGGATACTTGTGGGCAATTGCACTTTTTACTCATTAAGATAAGATGCATAAACTGGATGTTTTTCAGGTCATTTGCAATGACAGCCTCTTTTTCTAGGGTACCAGAGGTGTGAGGCATAACCTGGAAGCTCTTGCAGTGGGATGACCCAAGCCTGTGGCAGAGTCCTTCCTTTACTTCATAGTCATGGCTTTATCTCAGCTTCTCATCTGCAAAGTGGGAGCAAGAAGACTTGTTGGTGTCAGTGGGAGTGTTGTCAGGGTGCTCACAGGAGCAGCTGTGATGAGTTCAGCAGAGTCTGGGCTGGCTGTTGAGGAGGGTCCTGGTCCACAAGCTGAACAGCCAGCTTGTACTGTAACACACCCAACTCTGTGTGTTATCAGTACTGTGCATGGCTAATAGGAAGCTTTGTGGAAATGGGAGGGCATCTTCCTTGTTACTGTTGCTTTCCTTCATGAACTGAAGAGGATTATCAGGAGTGCCCTGTCTGATGTGTATGGCTGCCCTCTGAGCTGCTAGGAGCACCAACATTTGTGCTGATCCCTCTGTGATGCCCACTGACACAAAGTTGTCCCAGTCTTCTCCAGATGTGGACAGACAGATCATAGAATCATAGAATAGAATCATAGAATTGGTTGTGTTGGAAGGGACCTCAGAGATCATCAAGTCCAACCCGTGATCCACAACCACTGCAGTTCCCAGCCCATGGCACTGAGTGCCACATCCAGTCTCTTTTTAAATATCTCCAGGGACAGAGAATCCACCACTTCCCTGGGGCAGCCCATTCCAATGCCTGATCACCCTCTCCATAAAGGAATTCTTTCTAATATCCAACCTAAACCTCCCCTGGCACAGCTTAAGACCATGCCCTCTTGTCTTGCTGGTAGTTGCCTGGGAAAAGAGACCAACCCCCACCTGGCTACAGCCTCCTTTCAGGGAGTTGTAGAGAGTGATGAGGTCTCCCCTGAGCCTCCTCTTCTCCAGGCTGAACAGCCCCAGCTCCCTCAGCCTCTCCTCATAGGATCTGTGCTCGAGATGACCCTTTGCTGTTGGAAAGGCATAGTGTCACTTGTCAAAAACTGACAAAACCAAGCTGCTCTCATCCAAGTGGAAGACAGTGAGCAGGCATTAGCTTGGGATTTATTCTCCATGGCCTTCTGTCCAGTACCACAGTCAGTAGTCCTACAGATCTTCAAGGTGCTAGTGTTACAGTAATTGTAGATGTAACAATCATTGTTCATGGGCAAATAAATTCCTGAAAATGTTATGCCACTGGAAGGATTTGCTGATGGCTAAGCCAACTCATCAAGCTCCATGCAGTTAGTTACTTTTTTATGGAAAAGTTTTACCCTTTTCAGAAGATGACTTTGGTCTTCATAAATGCATCTTCACTTTCAGGTTCATATCTCCCACTGATGCCAGAGAGCACACAGCTCAGCTGAAATCAACAGGACTCCTGCCCTTTCCTCAGTAGTAAATTAATCCTGCTTCTGCCTTTTCACCTAAGCACTTCATCTCAAAGAGCAGTATTGTCAGCATTTGAAAGAAAAGGCTTGTTTAGTTTTCAGGGCAATAGAATACAGGGAGAGGAAAGGTAATATTTGTGCTTAGCCTGGAGGAGCAGAGGTGCCACAGTTCCAGTGTTGAATGTCACACTGTGCTTACTCCACTTGCATCTATTCACCTGAGCAGGATTAACTGTCTAGGATAATTTTTAGGAATATTACTTCAATAGTTTCAAGGCCAAGTGAAGGGTAATTCAAAAAGCATTTTTGAAGAGAGTTGCACATACAATAGTTAGTATTGGTGAAAACAAAAATGAAGGATGGCCCCATGACTCTTGGCTCTACTGTGACAAGAGGTGGCAAAGCTTACTTGTTTTACATCTATCTAAGGATGCAGTAATTTCAAGGACATAAGTGCATCCTAGTTCAGTCACCTATTATATTCAAAATCTGGGCAACCCTGGCCCAGATGTAGTCCTGGGTGAATACCAAAATGCCAAGGTTAGCCAAGCACTTGAGAGAAAACCCAGGTAAGCAGGTTTCCTTTGTTGGTTCTTACAGGTCCTAACTCCACACACCTTGGGTCTCTCCTCCTGGAGATCTTTTTGAGCTCTTCAGCCCATTTTGTCATTGCCTTCTAGGTGAGTAATTTTGTGTATCTGCACATGTTTTCGTTTTTTCTTTCATTTGGAGTTTCAAGTTGCCTTCAGTGCATATTTAACATCTCATCTTTTTCTGCATCCCTGTCAAACAACTCGTTTCCTTATATTGCTTGAGTCATGTATTGAAATAAGCAAAACCATGTTTTATGCTTGGTGCCACAAATAAGAAAATGCACCAATGGGTTGGCCTACAATCAGTTAATGTCTTGGAGAGGTGCAGGACATAGGAAGTGCAACCACTCTTAAGGTACACAGGACTTTCAGACACACCCAGTGTATCATGCTGGCATGGAAGTATGGGGATTTTATTTAATGGTTGAGTGACAAACCATGACTTTTGGTGGTAAAGAGCCTGATTGTTGGTGGTGCTGTGAATTGGGTCCCATGGGAGGATGAGGGCCAGCAGGAATTTTCAGTAGTCACTATTTGTGTGTGGGAGCCAAGTCCAGATGTTTGGAATTTTGGAGGAGGAAATGGCCAGAATGGAAGAGACAAGGTGAGCGAGGTGACATCAAACCTACTTTGTGAGAAAATGGGGTGCAAAGTGAAATGGAGGGAACACCCATGGAGCTGGACACCTCCCTGTCCTTACCCTTTATTAGGGGAAACACTGGCACCCAAAATCAGTGCCAAGGAGGGAATTGGGTGGGATGAGAGGTCTTTGGTGCTTGGTGGGGTTCACAGCTAGACTCCTGAAATGAGTTGGGGTTCCCCCATTGCACTCACCCACCATCTGGGTACCAAATTCCCACAGGATGAGCTGGGTGGTCCACCATCACACCCACCCCGGGATGAGATGGGATTCCCCAAGATGAGACAGGGTCCCCCAGTGAAACACCCAGCCTGGGATGAAGTGGGGTCTCCTGGCATGTTGTGGGGGTCCCCCATTGCAACCCCCCAACTCCGGGATGATTTAGATCCTCTGGGATGATTTGGGTGTTCTGAGTCATCATCCCTGGCCTGAGGATGATTTGGGGGTCCCCTCTTGCAGCCCCCCAGCCCCAGGATGACTTGGGTGTCCCCTATCACAGCATCCTACTCCCAGGATGGTCCCCAGTAGCAGCCCCCACCCTGGCATGAGTTCTGTTTGCCCCAGATAAGTTGGGGTTCCCCATTGCAGCATCCCACTCTCTGGAGCTGTTAGGGTCCCCGGGGATGAGTTGTGGAGACATCAAATGGCAGCTCTTCTACTCAGAAAACATCCTAAAGGAAAAAAATGTTTTTCAATTAAAATGGACATAATTTTACATTTGTGTCCCATTTTCCATGAAAATCCCTTCACAAGATCACCCTAAGGTACTCCACATGGATGGTCCACCCTTGAAAAAACAGAGTCACATCATACCACAACCCTTGTGGAGGGTGTCACTATGATAAAGAGGGTTTGGTGGTTTTTTTGCATTATTTGGTAAAAGAAACCTAAAGAAGCATAAATAAATATTAAAATTAAAATATTGAATGGGAAACTAAGCAGTTCCTGAGCTGGTGCAATTTTATTGTCTATGAGAAGATGAAGAAAGCATCATTGGTGCAACAGAGCTTGAGTGTGCCCCTTCATTTTTGGTGGTCACTGAGGTGGGTTTGATGATGAGGGATGAGGTTGTAGCTCTGGTAAAAACTCTTCTGGCACTGGGAGCAGCTTTAGGGTCGTTCACCCGACAGGAGCCACTGATGGGTTAACAGGGCAGAGAGCTGACTGAGGCTCATCCAGCAGTGGGGACGCCTGTAGGGTCTCTCTCCCTGTGGATGGCTGGCGAGCCTCTGCTCAGACATGCCTCACACGAATTGCAAAAATAACAGGTTTTACCATGTAAGCAAAATACGATTATTTATTTCAAGGAAAAAAAAAAAAAAGACACTGCGTTTGAAAGAGAGGTTTGTACAGGAAGGCAAATTTGTAAGAGGGAGAGGTTTTTACATGAATTAGTCATTCTAGGGAAAGAGTCGTTAAGAAACGAAAGGGAAGGCAATTGAGGCTTTTCACCCTTCTTCCTAGCCCGGGGGCTGCTTGGCCACAGGAGAGGTCCCGGACCGGTCCGCCGCCTCGCTCCTGGGCTCTGGATGTGCTGCTGCTCCTGATGTATTGAGGTCCCTTCGGCTGTTCCTCCTTGGCTGCCCCCCGTGCTGCTGTTCATTCCCTCCAGCTCGCCACCTGCACTAGGGTGTTGTATGTATATATATATACTTACATGTGGTTGTATTCTTTGCTACCTTACCCTTTATGTTATTGCCCTTTCTGATTCTGCCCACCCATGGTGCTCAGGACCTAAGCCTCAGTCCCAAAAATTCCATACAATTAGGGTTCAGAAAACCATAAAACCTACAGTTCCACAGACACTGCATGAAAAGTCATGCCAAGGGAAGGGTGACACTGCATCAGATTTGCACCTTCCACACCTTTCTGATTTTGGCTGCCCATGGTGCAGAGGTCTTAAGCCTCAGACTAAAAAAATCCATACTATTATGCTCTGATCCTTGTCCCCAACTAACTCTTGGAATGTCTTATGTGCTCTAGTGAACATTTTCCTGCCTTCTCTGTGTCCTGGGTGTTTTTGCAGCTGTGGGCAGGGGCAGGGGTAGGGATAGAGTGTGGTGTCCTCCGATGGGCTGCAGGTGGGGCTGAGGCAGCCCAGGTGAGGCAGTCAGGGGGAGAAGGATCTTTCCCAGGGGTGTGGGGAGATGGTGGGGCAGGGCAGGGCCCAGGGCATATAAACCTCCACTTCTGCTCAGGGGCTGAGTCTGCTCTGGGAGTGGGATGGGGGTTTCTGGCTAAGTGGTTTTAAAACTCTTGGTGGTTCAGGTTCTCACTGTGCTGATGGCTGCAGAGTTCAACTCTAGAAAGAGCAGGTGAGTGGAACACCATCTGGATCTTCAAAGGTGTAAGGTGTTCTGGAGGGGTTGGTGTTGACTGTTGTGGGAGCAGCTGTGGGCATTCAGAGATTTGTCCTTGTGTTTGTGTGGATGATTGCATTTTTGGATCTGAAAATGGCCATAGATAGCCCAGAGAACCCTTGCTAAAAAAACACTGATTTTTGCAGATTATCTATTTACGGATTAGATTATGTGAATTGATTTCCTCTGTCTGGAGGTCACTCATAAGCATTCTGCCAACTCCACACAGACATCAATATTTGGCATTTATCATATATGTACAAAAGCAGTTACCTGATGAGGCTTTTTGCTCTGTTTTGTAAATTGTTTGTGGGCACATTCTCCAAAGAGAGGAGTTGAAGATGCACTGTGCAAACCTGTGGGCCAGTTCTAGGAGGCAAAAAAACCCCAAGGATTTTGCTCACTTTGGAAGTCTTATTCTTAACTCTTTTATTCTTAACTCTTTTATTCTTAACTCTTTTATTCTTAACTCTTTTATTCTTAAGGCTGTCTGTTATCAGCACAAACACATACAGTTACCCTTCAGGCTCTGCAAGAAGGAAATTCCTCTAACTAGGATGTATCAACAAATCAACTATAAAAAAAAAATCTATCCAGCACAGCAGGAAGCAAAAAGCAGAAGTGTGCTGTACTGCAATACTCTATCAAATGCATAAAGTACTTGATCTTTATGCAAAGAGGTACACGTTCCAGTGACAGAGAGAACTTTTTACATTGCTATAAGCATCAGCTAGATGAATTCAAAAGCACAGCCTAAACACTCAGTACAATTTTATCAGTCTGTACTTGGAACTGAGTTAGTCATTCAGTTAACTCCTGGGTTTCATTTGAAGTCCATTAGTTCTTCCAGTCATAAGAGAAATCCCATTACACTGCTTTCAAAAACAGGACATAATGCCTTATAATATTTTGCAGTATCTTTGGTGTCAAAGAGCTTTTCACTAGGTTTCTTGCCTAGATTTGATTTCTTTTCCAGGTAGACATTTCCTCTAGACTCTCAGCACTGGCCTAAGAGTCTTGCACTCTCTAAACAACCCAACTATGTTTACAGATTCCAATTTACTGCACAATTTCATGGAGGCTGTATGATTTTCTTGATTCTTTATCAAGCTGACACAAGTATCATCTACAGGTATGTCCCCAAATAACCTTTTTTATCTTATGTGGAATCCCCAAACCCAACCTTGGCGGGAAGGGGGGAAATAATAAGATGTTCCTGAGACGAGAGCAACGCTTCAGAACACGAAACCTATATTCCACTTTGTCCCAGACCTTTCAAAAATTTTAAAGACCAAACTGACTCCAAAACTCACCATGAAGAAAACTGGGCAGTCTCCTGTCTAATTTTGCTGCTGTCCAGACCTGCTGCATGGTGACAGCCCAGACTGGATATCCGCAGTGCTGTCCTCTCATTCTTCCTGCTTGCTGAGCAGGCACTTATCCAAAATCCCGGAAGATTAGTACAAAGATCTCTGAAATGGTCCTCTATGAAAACATTATTGCACACAGATTTAAGCAGCAGCATTATTGCTTATGTTTTGGAGAGAAAGGAGGAGATTGCATATTGTGGTTATGTCTTCGTATTTCTCACTTGTTCCTTTCATCCTTATTATTGCACAGAAAAGTTACAAAAGGTTTCTGGTGACCTCTAGAACTCCCATGACAATTGTGCTTTTTACCTTGGGGTCCCAAGAGCAGAATGTCTGTCCTGAAACACCTTCCAGCTAAAGGCAGATTTTCCTCCCTTTGTTAAACAAGGGAAAGTTTGGAATTAAATCTTCCTTTTAGTCTGAAATCATTCAGCAATTCCCTTCCTAGCTTTACCTCTGTGGGTAGGATTTTGTTATTTATAGAAGACAGCAGTCATAAAGCACAACAAAGAATTAGAAAAGCAGTGCACCTCTTTACTCTGCACATATCTGCTTACCCAGTATTTTCACAATTAGCTTGGCTTGTTCTGTAGCAGGATGAGAAGTACTCTCCCACCTGGCTGTGTTCTGGTTGGGCCTATTCCTCCACAGGAAGGTGAAGCTCACTGAACAGCACTCAAGTTCTATTCAGCTCTTTAAATCAAAAGTCTTAAAGCTCTGCAACACAATCAGAGCAACATGCTATTTAGTACCAAGAGAAAGAAGGTTTCCCTCTGATTACATGTTCTTTCTTTAATACTCTATTTTATATGGGTGACAAACATCAGGAAAAACATGAAGTAGAAGCACACAACCAGAGTCTGCTTCCTGCTACAGACACTGAGGGCTTCGCTGTCAGATTTTGCGTGCAGAGACGTTCTGCTTTAGGAAATGAGTGCAAGACAAAGAAACCAGAAGATTAGTCTAGTGTCTTTCATGAAACTAGATTAGAGAGCCAACAAATGCTGAAAAAAGTACAAACCCCCACCTTAAATAATGCTGTTTACTTCTTTCCATGCTTCTTCCCATCCTCCCAGCTACCTGGGGCATTTGGAACCCAGGCAATAAACAGGATTTTTAAAACCAGGAAGTGCTGGCACCCAGACAAGGACAAGGAGATGGAGCAGAGTGAATCCAGTCCTGTCTGGCCTGAATCTTCACCTGATCTGAGCAGCTCTGTAGCAGAGCTGTAACTCAGACACTGCCTGTCCTGGTGCAACTCTCTGCTGCAGTGCAGCCCCCAGTTGCACTGAAAAAGAGGAAAGCTTGCTCCTCTCACACTGTCCATTTCTGTCTGCAAGAAAATCTGGGAGGTACTGCAGATCACATCACTTTCACTTGCCTCCCTGCTACAAGCCACAGCATCAAGAGAGTCAAACCCACAATGTTCACCTGAGCAGCTCCTCTGGATGGAGGGCACAGAGACCAAGATGTGTTTGTAACAAAATTTCACAGGCACTAGGCCCACTCCTCTTTATTAACTTACCCCCACCTATACTGAGAAGATCCACCCTGTGAGCCCTCCCTTTATTATGCAGCAGCTGAAAAAGACATCGGACTGACTGACAGCATTTTGTGCACTTCCCACATAACATTTCTTAGGACAGAGTCCCAGAGCAACTTTGAACTGAGATAAAAACTTTCTTCCGTACTAAGGTGCTCCAGATCCTGAAGCAACTAACAAGCAGAAAGCAACGACACAAAATAACTTGGAGTGCCAGAGGACAGCCGTGATTTTGCAGCTTTGCAAATTTTTAATTTTAAGCATAGAACAATGGGAAGACAGAAGTTTCTGTTCCATAATCGAAATATAAACCAGCTTTCCGTTCATTCTATTCTTCCATTCCAATCCCAGGGACCCCCCACTCGCCGCTGCCCGCCCCTCCCCTCCCCAGCCGGGCCCCTCGGCACCGCGCACACCGCGGCTGCTCCCGCACGGGCGGAGCGGGGCCGGCAAGGAGCAAAGCGCGGAACGCACCGTCGCAGAAAACACTTTAGTGGGGACTGCGGGTACCGCACAGCTGGGGAAAGGGCAGCTCCTGAGGCGCAGCAAACAGCCCCGAAGGGCCGGGGGTGCTGTAGGCGGCTTGCAGCCAGGCAGAAGGGGGGAATCCCTTTCCCAGCAGGGCCTTGCTCTTGCACCTTCTTCCTTTTGCTCCTGCTCCTCTTCGCTCTCTCTTCCTCGCCTCTCCTTCCACGCACGGTGGATGTCTCTTCTTTCTTCTCCAGCAGCTGCTGCAAACGCCTGAGGACAGGATCAGCTCCCGACCGCTGCCCGTCCTCCCGGGTACCCATCCCCTATATCCCCTAACAGGAGATGATACCCTCCCTCCCTTCCACCCACCCGCCCTCTCTACACCTGTCCTCCCCCTCCACCCTCTCAGCCCGGGAAAAAACCTCTTGGATCTTCTTTTCTCACCCAAATGCAGCTCCGGCCGCTGCCGCCTGCCGATTTCCAGCCGTGTCCGGTGCTGGAGTTGGGCTGGGATGCGGGCACTTAAATGTCATTGCCTTCTGGGTGAATGTTCACTTGAACACCTCCAGCTGGGATGACACAGCAGTAACCCTTATTTCTGTGCATCTGCCCTCTCCAGTGTCTTTACCCGGGGCACACACAAGATGTCACTCTGCCTCCGCAGGGTGCAGCTTGCCTGCCCGTCGCTTATCGAATAAGGGCAGTGTGCTGCCTGTCAGGGTGGCCATCGAACAGAGCTCCCCTTGCCAGGCCAGTGTTCAGCTTTTCAGGATGGCCACCAAAGGAGGGGCTGCTCTTGCGAGAATAGGGCCCTGTTTATCAGGGTGGTTGCCCAAATGGGGGTCTCTCCTTGAGAGAACAGAGTCCAGATGGCTCATGAATGAGGCCTCCACCCGAGCACAATGTCCACTGTGTCAGGGTGGCTGTTTTGAGACAAATATTCTTTTTGGATTTCTACTCAGGGGAAGAATCACTTCCCCGGACCTGTTGCCACGCTGTTCCTGATACAGGCCAGGATGCCATTGGCCTTCTTGGCCACCTGGGCACACTGCTGGCTCATGTTCAGCTTCCTGTCAATCCAGACTCCCAGGTCCCTCTCTGTCACTCTGTGCCCAGCCTGGAGCTCCCCATGGGGTTGTTGTGGCCAAAGTGCAGGACCCGGCACTTGGCCGTGTTGAACCTCATCCCATTGGAATCAGCCCAACTCTCCAGTCTGTCCAGGTCCCTCTGCAGAGCCCTCCTGCCTTCCGGATGATCGGCACTCTCCCTCTGTCCAGCAGATTTCGGGACATCCCACATCTAGGGAGTCCCGTGCGGGTGCCGGGACTGGGGGCTGCCCATGACGAGCGGGGTCGAGGGGGCCGCTGGCTCCGGTACCGCGTCCCGGGGAACACCCCGGGGCGGGCGGCAGGGAAAGGGAGCGATGTCCCGTCCGGGAAGGCTGCCGGGAGCCGGAGCCCCGTTGCGCTGAGCTGCGGGCGGCCACGACGCTGCGAATGGGGCCGGGGGCTGCGGTTTGTTGACAGTGGGCTGCGGGGAGCAGTCTCTGGTACCGGCCCGGCCCAGGTGGTTTCCCTGCCGGTTTCGAGTGGGTCTCCGCGGGCTCCGGCTAGCTGCCGGGACACCGGGACGCGGTACTGAGGGGTTCGGCTCCCTGCTTCCCAAGCTCTGCCTGGCAGGTACCGGGCTGCGGGACTGCGTGGGCTCCTTCCTGCCCGAACAGCGGTGCCGGCCCGCGGTGCCGGCCCGGGGAGCCCGGGGGAAGGCCGAGCAGCGGGTTCTCGCTGCTGTCGCCGCCTGGTGCCCAGGGAGCATCACTGCGGCCCCGGGCCTCGGCGGCTCCGTGCCCGCGTTACGGTGCGTGGAGTCACGGAATCGTTTAGCTTGGAAAAGACCTCCAACTGTTAACCTGGCGCTGCCAAGCCCACCATTAAACCCTGTCCCGAAATATCACGTCTACACATCTTCTAGACACCTCCAGGGATGGTGACTCCATCGCTTCCCTGGGCAGCCTGTTCCAGCGCCTGACAACCCTTTCCGTGAAGAAATTTTTCCTAATATCCAGACTAAACCTCCCTTGGTGCAACTTCAGGCCATTTCTTCTCGTCTTATTGCTTGTTACTTGGCAGAAGAGAACGACACCCACCTTGCTACAGCCTCCTTTCAGGCAGCTGCAGAGTGAAAATATTTCCTTGCAATTCCCTCAGCCATCCCTCCTAGGACTTGTGATCCAGACCCTTCACCAGCTTCACTGCCCTTCTCTGGACACCCCCCAGCACCTCCATGTCCTTCTTGCAGGACAAAAACTGAACACAGCACTCGAGGTGCAGCCTCACCAGAGCTGAGTACAGGGGCACCATCACTGCCCTTCTCGTGCTGGACACACCATTCCTGACAGGCCAGGATGCTGATGGCCTTCTTGGCCACCTGGGCACACTCATCTTCAGCTGGCTGTTGAACAATGTCCACAGGTCCTTTTCCTCTGGGCAGGTTTTCAGCCACTCTTCCCTAAGCCTGTAGCATTGCATGGGGTTGTTGTGACCCAAGGGCAGGACCTGTCACTTGGTCTCATTGAACTTCATACCAGTCCTCAGTCCATTGATCCAGCCTGTCCAGGTCATCCTGGAAAACTTTTCTACCCCCAAGCAGATGAAAACTCCTGCCTAACTTGGTGTCATCTTCAAACTTACAGAGGGTGCACTTGCTCACCATGTCCAGGTCATTGATGTATTCCTCCTGCTATGTCTTGTCACCTGTTGCTTTTAGAATTTTCTTTCAGCTTCTTTATGTTGTTCATTGTTCCCTATATTTTAATACTTGCCTATGTTTCTTGTACCCTCTCACTTTTAAAATTCACTTTCTGTGTTTCTGTATCAGATTGATGTGTCAAGGTAGTGGTGGTGCTGAAGGAATCACTTCTGTGAGAAAACATCTAGATCTGCTTCCATGCTGGATGAAGCCAGTTCCAGCCAGCTGCAAGAGGCACTTGCCACTGACCAAAATTGAACCTGTTCTCCAGGTGTTACCTCACCAGTGATGAGAAGAGGGGAAGGATTATTAGACTTCGCTGCCACCCCAAGAAAGTGGCTTCACCAGAGCCTGGAAGAAGCAGACAAATTTCTGTCCACTGTCCCATCAGAGTGGCCCACAGGGGAGGTGCCTGGCATCACGAGAGAGAAGAGGAGGTGAGCTGTGCAGTACAGTTGTCATGTCTACCATGTAAAATGGTTCATTTCCTATGGCCAGAACTGATAATGAAAGATGTGTCACCCTCTGTACTAGAGCCGGGTTTGAAGGATATGTGGAAAGAAGTTCTCAGTTTAATGATGAAGGCCTAGCAGCTCATGTGCAGTGGGAAGGCTCTGCGGGAGAAGGGAGCATTTGCCTCTGCACAAGGGGTTGCAACCTCCACCTAGAAATAAATGTGGTTTCCTAATTCAAAATCCAGGCCATTTTAAGTAGCTCCCTGTATATCTTTGGAAACATAGAGGAACCAGGATCTCCTGTCTTGTCCTGGAGCTTTCTCTATCACCCAGGAAACTGCTTAATGGTTTGAGAGGACCAGGATAGAAAACCCCTGCCTGGTCCCCACCAGCAGGTGCCAGGCTGCTGATGTGGCAGTGAGAATAGGGAGCAGCTGAGCCCATGGATCAATCACATTGTTCCTGCCCATGGTGCTCAGTATAAAATGGCTCCCAAGAGAGCCCTCTGGGGGTTTCTTTGGTTGCTGTGCTAAGGTCTTGCTGCTGTTTCTCTCACCCTGCTGCTCCTTGTTTCCTTGCTGGAGAAGACCATCATTCACAGCCTTCTGCCTTCCCAGGTAGGATCAGCTTGGTTGCTCCAAGTCTGTTGTGACCTGTCCCTGAGACCCTGGGCTTGGGCACCCCCATCTGCTGCCCAGTCCAGTGTGGGACTGTTCTGGTTGGGCAGTAATGACCACCTGAGGAGGGCAAGCTCCACATTTACATATTTGTCTATACATTTGTGATTTGCTGTCACCACCTCATTAAACCTGCCTGAGTTTTTTCTTCCATCCTTGAAGTGTCTCTGCAGTATTCCCTTCTTCATCTTCCCCTGGAGGGTGGTGGGAAATATCAGAGAACATCTCAACATGCAGGGGTTTTGTAGTACCCTTTTCTACTAATCCTTATACGTGTTAAGGACAACATAGCTATCACAAACTTGCCTGTTCTCAGCTTCCCTAAATCAAAGCAGTCCCAAAGAGCTTTGTGTAGGCTAGAAGAAAGGGGAAGTTACTGTCCTTGTTGTACAGTGCAGATGAAGCCAAGGGCACCTTTAAAGTCAAGGAGAGCTAACAGTCTACAGCTCAGTCAACACTTCAGGATAGGATTGTTGGTTTTTAAAAAAGAAAAGCAAATGAGGGTCCTATTTGGTCTTGCCCTTTTAGGATTTCAGTCCAACCAAAACAGACGTCCATTAATTCTATTTAAATGATCATCCTTTTAATAACTCTTTCCTCTTATTACATGTGTCAGACTTTTTTTTTTTAATGTTACTAAGAAATTTAACCCTGTAGTACCTTTTTTATTTTTTTCAAACCACAAGATCCTACCAAAACAGACACATCTATAGAAACTTACAATTTATTTGTACACATGACCATAGAAACTATTATCAGGTAATCAACAGAAACCATGCTTTGTTTAACATACACTTCTGACCCACCAGAATAATGCCAGGAAACTTTCTCCAGAAATCTGACTGTAGTGTTGGGCTTTTGTTTCCTTGGAAGATCTATTCAGTTAATTTATTTAAACATGTTTAACATAAACATCAATTATTTTTAAATATCCAAGACAAACTACAGGTTTATTTTAAATTATAAGAGAAGCCTGAGAGACTTTGCTGGCTTTTGTTGCTTTCTGTAACTGAGATTTTCCAGTATTTATGAATAAACAAGAATACTTACTTAGTTGTGTGGTATAACTTATGTATCATGTTTTGGAAAGAATTGTCATCAATTTTACTTTGTATGTAAATCAGGAAAACAATTCTTTCTACATGGAAAAACCCCCAATCTTCCATTTTATTTAGCTGTGATAAAACAAAATACAAACTATCCCCAAACTTCCCTTTTCTTCTACCGTGCAAACAAAGTAAACCAGAAGCTCTTTCTTTCACATTCCTCTCTCCCCTTCTCGGATAACTCCTACAACTGTTTTTGACCTTCTGTTTTAGTAAATCTTACAGACAAGGTAAATCTACAGAAATAAATTGCAGAGCAAAAAAGCAAAGCCAGGTCTCTCAGCACAGCACACAAGGAACCTGGTGGCCATGGGAAATTCACCCAAGTTAACTATATACATAAAGGACTCTAATTTGGGAAAAATATTTAGGTTAGTTCTGTATAGATCTTTTGCCCACAACAAGCAGATACTAAGGAACAGATTAAGCAAACCTGGGTTTCATTTGGGGTGACATTAGCTGACAGTTCAGGTGTAATTTAGGCAGGGGCTGAGTGCTGTGCCAGGCAGTGTTCATTCTGGGTGAGTACATGCTTTTTCATAGCATTCTTACAGCCTATTTAACATTCTGCTTTTGATTTTTGCTTAAAATTTACATTATTTAGCTAGCCCTAAGTATTTACATGGCAGTGGAAGCCTACATGCAGGCAGCCTTTTGCCTCATTGACCATATTTTCCTCAGAACCCTGACTGGCATGAGAACTTCTGTGCTGTCAGATCTGTATCAGCTTGCTTCCTTTGGGGGGCTTCAATTGAAAATACAGTGAGGAGTTTGAATCCCACTGTAACAAAACATTACAGCAAAACAAATTATGAAGGAAAACTTATTGCTAACATAGATTTCTTCCCAGCATTCATAAGAACAGGGCAGCACACTGCACTTCCAGCCCCTCTCACCTGCTCTCAGACTTTAGCTGCAGCTTTCCCCCTGCCCCAGCAGAGGGGACTGGCAAGGAAGGGGGGGCTGCCAATAGCCATATCTGCCCCCCCTCTCTGCTTGGAAATCACTATTCCATCTCCTGCTGCTCTTGCTGCTTTGGAGGGTGGATTGGAGAGAAGAGCAGAGCCAGGATGCTGAAGGCTGGAGGCTTTCAAAGAGCAGAAAGCTGTTGAGACAAGGATGGTGTCTCAGTGTAAATACAGTTACATCTGGTCTCTGTAGGGAACAAAGACCAGATGTTATGTTCTGCCTCTTAATATTTTACTAATGTAAATTAAACAGTTTTGGGGGACAGATAGTGCCTGCACTGCATAATCTTTTGCCCTTTTCAATTACACTTCAGTGGATTATTCAGATTTACCCATTCTAGGTCATTTCTGTGTAAAGTATTAGTATTGTAAAAAGCCTGTTCTTTTTTTTTTTTTTTCCTAAAAAACTACTTGATTAACAAGATTTTATTCATCTGTGTTTTTGAACTCTGATATTTTTAAATGATATTTCATTGAACAGTCTAAATTTATCCATAAAACTGGGAATTTTCCTGAAACTGGGATATCATGCATTTTTTATACAAGCTTCTTATCTCATTACGCTTTTCTTAAAGCTCAGATTCTTCTATAAAATATTATTTTGCCAAGGTGAGGTGACTGAGCATTTTCCTTGTCAGTTATTTCCTACCCAATTTGCCTACGGTGCAGGTTCAAGTCTCTCTCCCTCTGCTGCCAGCACCTCTTTAGTTAATTATGCAGTTCTGTCTGGTGATAATTTATTTCAGCTTATGATTCATGAGATGTAAAAAGCCCAAAAGAGGAGTTTTGGGGAACTGAAATTGGGAGAGGAGAAATTCCCAAAACAAACCTCCTCACCCTTTTTCCTTGCAAACTCAGCATATCGTATGCTGAAATTCCTGAGCCACCATGGAGCCCTCTTTTGTTTTGTTTTTTTTTTACAGTCTCTTGGTGGTGGAATCACACTAACTCATTTTGCAAAAGCATGACTTAGTTAACACTTCATTATACAAGATTTCCACTGTGCTGTAGTTGTCAGGAAAATCTGACTTTCCTCAGGCATTTTATCTGTCACCTGCTTCAAATTAAGAAAATGTGACTTCAAAAGCCTTTTGTCTAAAAGGGATATGGCTGAATGTCTATTTACTCAATCATCAGTTGTATTAGAGGGATATGTTAAAAATATGAAAAGTCAAGGCAGTTAAGATATTTCTGTTGTATTTTTCTTTCCTTTCAAGGAATAAATATTTTATTGTAAAGCATTATTTGAAGAGTAACGTTTCATCTCAAGGATCATGAGTGGCTTGTAGCCTAATTTTACCACGTGGCCAGTATATGAATTTAGCAAGTGGAAAACAGGGCTATTTGCTCACATAAGGGTTTTCAGATTGTGGTCTTCAGATTAGCACCTGTCTGAAGTGTCAGAGTAACTGGCACATGCTTAATCCCATGGCCAAATGATCCCTGTTACAACTTGTATTCAGATGATGCAAGCCTCCAAAATATTTGAGGGCAGCAAGTGGCATAGGAAATCTGGCAGTCATAATAGTGGAAAATTCTTCTTTGAAGAGCAGAAAATTGACTTATTACTAGAATAATACCACATCCAGTACCCAACAATAGTCACACTCCTGTGACACTCTCATTTGAGCCCCTAAGAATGTGTGGGTACTTAGGGTGTTTTCTACAGCTAAAGACTAAAGTAATTATTCAATTTTCCTCTTTTCTTTAAGCAAGATTCAAATTTGCAATATTTATAAATTCAAACTGTGCTAATATGCAAGTGAGTGATAAAATCTATTGTAGTTTTGTATCCTTCTAAGTTCTAAACTTCAGTTTAAAAAAGATACTTCTGAAATGGAGAAAACCCCTTGCCATTCCACTAAAAGAAAAGCAAAGGGAAAAACCAAGTTCAAAATGAGAATTTTTAACAATATCCTGAAGTACCTCTCATTTCAAACCATTGCACTATACTTTTAGAAACTGCCTATAAGCAGGGAAACAATCAAAAGGTAGCCCCTGGTTTGTGTTTCTTTAATAATAAAAAAAGCTTACCTTAAATTTGTCTGTTAATGAATTCCACCTTTAAAATCCTCACAACAATGGAAATTTTGCTTTGAAAATGAACATCCTCTCCAAGAAAGAAATCTACATAGTGGTACAAAAATTTCATACAATTGGAAAAGAAAGACTGCTAGAAATGAAGCAGTAAGAATTAAGTTATAGGGACATGGAGTAATTTAGGTTGGAAAGGCCCTCAGGAGGTCACCTGCTTCAGCTTCCTGCTGAAAGCAGGTTTGGTTTAAAAAATCAGTCAAGTGGTTTAGAGCTTTATGCATTCAAGTTTTAAATTTTCAAGGTTAGGGTCTCCACTGCCTCTCTGGGCAAGATGTAACAGACTGGAACAAGGTCCCTGCACATCCACAATACTTTGATTATTTCGATTGCACAGCTCATCCCCTCTTCCAGCCTCATACATTTCCTCTTCACATTTGAACTCTGGTAGGAGTTTCCTGTTCAGCCAGTCTTGCTGCCTGCTATTTCACTCTTTTTTTTCCCTGCCCTAAGGATGGATTGTCCTTGTGCTTCCAGGAGGCTGGCCTCAAAGGCTGACCACCTCTCTGTGGTCACCTTTGCCCTTCAGAGCACCTTGAGATCCTATCTGTTAGCTGCCTGGGCAAGATCAAGTTCAGAGTTTTAAATCTTCTACTGCTATGAGTAGCTCCCTTTGTTTTTTGAGGGAAAAAAAAAAATAAATTGTAAGGCAAGAGCCAGGAAAAGAGATCTGAGACTGTACAAAGACATTCAGTTTTTAAAATCGCCAGCACTGGATCAGAATTTTGGCTGCTGTGTGGTATTAATCAGTTGCCTCCAGTGTGTGAGGGCATAAGCTTGAGGTTTTTCTAAGTATCAGTTTTCATCAAGGGGAGAAACAGCTGATGAAACAGTTGCCACTTGATGTCTCTGACTATGCTTATGAACCGAGGGAACAGGAAGAAAGGGCCAGACAAATTCAGGAAGAAATTTGCCCTTCTGTCTCTGTGCTTGAGACAAGGTTATGGGTATTCATTTTTTACCTGAATATTTTTAGGCTGCCTTTGAATTTCTAATACCATGAGATGTGTTGGCCCCTCCCTGAGTTGTAATACTCCCCAGCTGATTCCTCCACAGCATTTCAGTGAGAGTAGAGCAGATCCCACTTCCTTCTTCCAAACAGAGCACCCCAAAAGTTGTTGCCTGCTTTCTCTCAGATGTGTCACCACAGAAGTCCAGCTGGTTGCTTTTGTTGAACCCTCACTCCACCTGCATACGGTGTAGAATTGTCTTGCTTTCTTCACTGTGCATTCCTGTGTTGCCTGTCTCTCCAACTGCCTCTAAAGAGGAAGATTCCACATAGAATGTGAAATATAATTTCACATTTAGAGGGAAGATTTCACATACAATGTAGAGTGCTGTTGAAGGGTTTTTACAAAAAAATTCTCCATATCCTTAATCTACTCATCTTAGGATTTGAGGACACCTATTTTATTTTAAATGAAAGAATGAGGCAATAGAATTATGTAAATGATGTAATTGGCAGTGATGAAACTGGAATTTCTTTTTCAAATACAACCTATTTTGAACTTATTTAAGTGACAATGCATTTAAAACATTCAGTATTTCAGCTATTATAAACTCTGACTGCATAATATAGAAGACCTCCTTTTGTGGTTCCCAGATACAGCAGTTATTTGAATTAATTCCTTGGGCAGTACCTCAAAGGGCCAGTTTACAGGAGTTTCCCCATTACAGATAAAATCTGAAGGTCCTGAAGAAATCAGTCAAGGTAGGTGATGACATTGCATCAGAAGTGATGCAACTCAACTGACAGACTTTGGCAAGAGAGCTAAGCTCTGGTCCCTGCAATAAGGGAAAAATATTGGGGAGGAAAGGTCAGAGACAGACTCCAGAAATTTCTGCTGAGGAGAATCAGTTACTTCAACTCCCCTTTAAACCTGAACTCAGCAATATTCTGCCCTACATTGTGGGTTTTCCTTGGGGATTTCCCAGTTTGCTGAAGGAATAAGCAGGCTTGAGAGGGAATGGTTGAACGTGGTATAGCAACATGTCAGACCCCTTTTTTCCACATTATAAATTTGACTGCCTATGAGGAAACCACCTCATGACTTGGAGCACTTTAGGACAAACATTAATAATAACAAATTCTAATTGGTCATTATTGCTTGGACAGAAAATATCAGATTTCATTTTCACCAGGAGGAAATGAAAATGTCATATACTGTAACATGGCAAGCATGGAATTTACAGTAGTGAGATGTATTTGTAATTACCTTTATATGTGTAAATGCACACAAAGCAGAACACCAGGGAGGCCGTTTTACAACAGATTTAATCAAGAGAACATCTACGTCTGCTCATAAACTTACTCAACCAACTCTGAAAAAAGAATGGGGTTGACTGGACAGGTTAATGGAGTGATGTCTTTATAAATGACAGATGGCTATGTTAGAACAGAAAGTTGTTCACTCTCCATTTTTTATTTTATTTTACTTATGAGACTATTTTACTATTTTTTACTTATGAAAGCATTGCTCATACATTTCTGATTAGCAGTGGTTCACTGAAAAAAAAAAAAAGCAATATCCAGTGAAACTGAACTTTTAACTGAATGGATGTTGTTATTATGCTTAAGTGGCAATAATCAAAACTAAAATACAAAACGGTTTTTTTTTAATTCTAGGACTTTATAAACATCCTGACCTCCCCACACTGGCCTACAACTGGAGAAAAGTGCTTACAGATTTGCAGGCTCATAAGAACATAACAAAGAAATGGAAATGTGAAGAAGCAAGCTAGCTTTTTTATGACAAAGGGAACCCTGTAGTGGTGAGTTTAGCAGGCTAAGTAAAAAATTAGATTTCAAAAAAAGATGAGCTTTAATTAAGAATAAAAAAAAGTATTATAGCACAATATTAGCTAGACTCAGACCAAAAAGTCACCTTGGCCATAATGACTCTAACCTTAGAATTATCCAAGTGCAGAATGTGGGATAGCCTAGATTATTAATCTTCCCTCAGATCTATGAGGTATCTGGAAGTGGATCACACATACAGTGTTAACTGAAAGAGGATTTGTTAAGTACCAAGAAAAGACCCTGGTAGTGTGCTCTGGGGACCCTGGCCAGGCTTGAAGAAGTGCAAGAGCTGCAGGGGCTGTTGGAAGCCACCACTGCAGCTGTGGCAGCTCTTGGTTCTGTCTTGGCAGTGGTCTGTGTGCCACCACTGGCATGTGCTGTGATTTGTGAAGCTCTGTCTAAAGATTTCCAGTGCCTGCTTGGCTATTAGATAATTAAAATTCTGCAGGTTTTTTTTTTCCTGCAACATTCTCCCATCTCATTTATTCTACTATAAGAAAAACTATCATTCCTAATTGGACCAGAATTAAAGAAAATTAGCTTGCATTGATAACCCCCTGCTCTTGTTTTCCTCTTTCTCTGATTCACCGATCCAAAGTGTACAGCTTCATCTTAATCAGATCCTTGATTAAAACAACAGAATCTCTCTCCAGCCTTCCAGACATGAATTTGAAAACCAAAGTCATCCAGGAAAGTTTTATCTTAAAAACTTCAGTGTGAATTCAGGATTTACGAGGAACATGAGACTAAGCTTTGAAAAAACACTTTGGGCCTTTTTGCATGTATTAGGATTGTAGTACCAGTGCAGTGAAACATTCCTTGAGCACACACACCTCTGCTTAGAGCACTATGGTGAAAGACAGTTCTGGATACACAGTCAGGACAATGTGGCTGGCTGCAGGGAATCAGAGCCTAGCTCAGAATTTTGTCAAGTTTTCTAAGTGCTAGTGTACTGCTGACTTATTTAAAAAAAAAAAAGTAAAATAGCATATCACAAGTTTAATTACATTGACTTGTACATATGCAAATCAATAGTTTCCATAAGGGTGGATAATCCTCATTAACAAATACAGACCAGCTTATCTCTTAGGTGAGTAGGTGGCTGGCAGCTGCAGAGGTGCAGTGGTCTAGCTTTTACTGGTAGTATGATAATCAACAATTTTGGGTGACAATTTGACATCCTATTAAGCCACAACTCAATTGACTTGTCCCACAATTACCACGAAGAAAATAAATTTCATGTGGAGTATTCATCTCTGTAGTAGCTGTGACCAGCTTTGTGTTCCATGTTAGCATTTACAACAGACTGATTGCTATAGTGTCAGTAGCACTGATCAATGTGTTACCATCTGGTCAAGTGCTGCCAGACCAAGGTGGACCTGATGACATGCAGATTGTTTAAATATACCTTTGCTCAATTAGCAATTGAATAATTAATTTCCTAACATCAGTCAAAATTTGACCATGAACTAATACCACATCCAGCCCTGTCTTCTAGATTCCAGATTTTCTCTGGGGCTCCTGTTTTCCCCAGGTTTAGCTAGATGTTCAGAGCATTTTGAGGTGGAGATTTTATTTTATTTTTTAAATTTTGTTTGGTGCTAACTGGAGTAATTGGATCAGTTCTGGATCTCTGGTTTCATAAATTTAGTGGTATCCCCATGTGGAGGATAATATAGATGGGATTATGCAAAAGATTGGTATCTTCAGGAAATACTGACTTCCACAGTGCACTCTGACAGTCCTTAACTGTAAGAGACTGTCTTCCAGCACCTGGCTGACTTGTACAGTAGTACATTTGAGTGCCCTGATCTGCCAAATACCACAGTTAATCTATTCAGACAACCCTTGACCACTTTGATTTATTAAAGCAAATGCATAATAGCTGTGTATCAAGAAATAATATTTTCTAGCATGAAAGATACTGCAGTTTGGAAGAGGTTGGTAAATGCTGCAGCCTTCTAAATCTTTTGTTTGTTTTCATTCTGTTCCTAAACCACCGATTCCCTGGATTCTGCATTGCTCTGTGTGGACATCTTCCTGGACATCTCCTTGCCATTGATCCCTGTTTCTGTAAAAACAACCTTTTAGTCCCTATTCCTTTCACTTTCTGCTCCTCTGTTTTGTTACATTCACATCACTGTTTTGCTACAGGCCCTTTCCTTCCTACCAAAATATGAAGATCCCATCCTCTTCCTTGTCCTGCTCATGCTCCTACACACAGACTCATGAAATTTTCTCCAACAGAGCCTCCTTTATCTGAATCCTATGCAAGCATCTCATCAGGAGGAGCTATGTAGAAATGAAAATTATATAACAAAAAATATATGAGACAGAATAAAAGTTAATTACTTAGCAGGTATACAAGTTTCAGGTGAGCCAACATTATCATAGAATCCAAAATGTATAAAAGGTATTTAAAAACAAGAAAAACAAACAACATGAATTCCTGAGAGACTGTCTCATCCTGCCTCCCCTCTCTCCCCCTTTTTGTGTAGGTGCCAGAACCCATGCAGTCTCTGGGAAACAATGACTTGGTCAAAATCCCCAGAGCTGTCTGTTCTCTTCTGGTTTTACTTCATTGTTGTGATTCAGAGAAAGAGTAAAAGCCAGAGGGAGATTATGTAGCTTATGTGTTCATTGCAGGAGGACCTCTCATCTTTGTAGTTGTGACTATGCTTTGATTCTTTCAGCTGTGTTGTAACAGAATACATACCAACAGTGAGCTGCTCCCATAATGATATTTCAAGTTTTTGTTGCTCATTCCTTTCTGTGATACAGCAAAGGCCCCAAATGGCATTTACTTCACAGATCTTAATCCTGCTTCTGTGAGAAGCAATTTGCTGGGGATTTCAAAATTCTCTGAGATCATACTAGAGTTTTACACAGCAAACCTCTCATAATCCCTCTCAAAACTCTAGTATGGAGCTATTTCTAGGTCTTTTTCTTCTTTTGGACTCTGCATTAAATTATTGCCTTTTCAATCACAAAACCAGGTTTGGCTGGAGAGTTTGAGTGGCACAGGAGAGAGTGGCACAGACTGCAGTGCCAGGTGGGTGTGTGGGGCTGCTGCCTGCATACACAGTGTGAGCATCACCACACAAGTTCCCTGTAGCTTCATAGAGGTTGAACGTGTCAGCATCACAGTTCTAAACATTTCTAATTCCAAGGAACAAACTGCAGATGTTTGCTACTTGAATTAGAGATTGCCATCTCTTCCTAATGATGTGTCTATGTAACTAAGGGAACAGGGGCAAAAAAGAGCTTACTCCTTTCTTAGGACTTGGAAATTCAAACAGGAAAGCAGCTCTGAAATACTCAGTTTTTCACATACATTCTGTAGATAAATGTAACAATGTAAGAAAATAATGTAGGAAGGGAATGGAGCAAGCATTTTCTTAGAAAACATTCCAGAGTGTCTTTTTGTCAATAAAACACAGGAAACTTGATACCAACACACAGACTATGGCCTTCCCAAATCAGGCCACAGACAAGTTAAAATACTATTTAGTAATAATATATGCAGTTAATAGTAATATTTAATAATCACATTTTTCTTTTGCATGCTTATCAGGAACGTTGCATGTCACTTCAGAAACCTGTTTTCCAGAAAAACTGTGGTTTGATTTTATTTGTACTTTTTTTGTGTAAACATTTTCAAGGAGGCATACATGAAAATATTTGCTCTAAAATCATGATGCTATATCAAGAATAAGGTGTAATTATTTCCCACAAAAAACACCTGTTGGGCTCTTTGGAATTTCACTAGAGTCAGATTTCAAAAGATAAAAAATTTTCCTGCTGTAAAGATTTATTCCCTTTCCTTGCATAGCATTATATAAATGAAAGCTTTTTGTACCACAGAGGATGTTGGGCATATTTGTGATGCATTAAAATGTACATATATTTTTCTGTCTATCTGTAAGTTACACCCATATTCCTAAATTGATTCTCCATTTGGAAATCCTTGATGCTGTCATGTTTCAAGTGGTATTTTGTTAATAGAGCTCATATAATTGCCAGTCTGTTAAACAGCAGGTAAAGGTCCTGCAGTCCTTACAAGTGTGTATAATCCTTATTAACACAAGCAGTCTTGTTGGAAGTGCAGAGATGAAGACTCCTTGAATGAAGAGTTTGGGGGGAGCAGACCCACAATTCTTTGATACCAGATATTCAGACTAATATTGGATGAATAGGTTTAAAAAGTCATATAACTTAAAAGGTCACACAAAAAGTTCCCTGCATGTGAGATAATGTACAGACATATTTGTAGCTCCAGTCACCTCAAAAGGAAGCACAGAAAGGACACACATTCTCCTGCTTCACAGCTACCAGGAAGCAGAACTCACAGTTTCACGTGGACGCTGCAGCAAACAATTTATGTATGCAAACATATGCATGCAGTGCCAGGTCCATTTACCGCACCTGTGACTGGTACCCACGTTAAAACAACCCGTGACTCTCCTCCTTTCGTAGCGTCCATCCAACGTGCTTGAGGATGCGATTTGCTCCGCGTTCGCCTTCCCGTCAGGTGAAGCAGAAGCGGGACGGAGGGGCAGGGGAAGGGAGAGGCTTTGAGTTGCCTCGGACGCCATCCCGAAACAACCCGCGTCGGCTTCTCAAAGCCCTTGTAACCTGGAGGAAGAAAGGGAGTTTTCCTCCCTCCTCTTGCACCGCCTTTGCCTCAGTTGGTCACATCTGGGCGGGGTCTCTCAGGACTTGTATTTGCCC
>JAAWXA010000013.1:2112786-2145801 GCA_038090715.1 Florisuga fusca
TGAGCGCTCCTGCGGCGGCCGATGCCGCCTGCCCGGCGCGGGGCGGGGGCCGCTGGCCGGAGGTGGGGACCCTCGGGGCTGGGGGGAGCGCCTGACGCTCCGCGACCTGAAAAATATGTCGGGTTGTCCTTCAGGGCTGTAAATACCTGCCCGAGGGCAGAGAGCTGCTGACAGACGCCTCCTGCTGAGGGGAGAGCCGGGACCTCCTGCTGCGGGGAGAGCCGGGACTCCGAGGGCGCGTCCTCTCTGCCTGCCCGGCTGCCTCTCTCCCTCCCGCCCCCGCCGGACGCGGTTTCCCTCAGGAGCCGGAGCCGCCGGGAGGAAGAAGCGGGTCGCCGGTTGCCTTCCCGGGAGCCTGGGTCGCTCCTTCTTCCCGGAGCGGCGAGCGTGCCGCTGGCGTTTCAAGTCGTAACCTGAAGTGAACTCGCCATGGCGAGTGAAGGCAAACAAGTTGTTCAGCCAACAGGTGATGATGGAGGAGGTGGAGCGGGAAAAGAAGGAAAAGCTGCTGAAGGGGGAAGTGTGGTGCAGCCTTTGAATCCAGGACTCCCCATCCGAGGGATAAGGATGAAATTTGCTGTGCTGACAGGGCTGGTGGAAGTTGGTGAGGTGTCCAACAGAGACATAGTCGAGACTGTGTTTAATCTGGTAAGTTGATTGTCTTTTGGGGCATGGGAGGGGGGAAAAAATCAAACCAACAGCATATGCCTGCCAAAGAATCTCATGCTTTTTGATGTTGTATTTCTATCAACGTTGTTTTTTTTTTTTTACATGTCTGCACTTTTTACCATACTAGATTTAAGATAGGTTCTTTTTGCTTCCATATCACAAAAGCTGAAAATAAAATACATGATCCTCTCTGTATACATTTAAACTTGAACCATATCATCATAACATATCAACATCCTCTATAGTCTGGCTTAGAGAAGTTGTTGCTTTACTTAGAACAGAGAAGTGTATTGTTATGTTTAAACATTCAACAGGTGTACTCAACATGAAAGTTAAATGTTTGATTAAGTAACTCAAACTGTCTTCAAAACACAAACACTGTTGTTTCTAGCCGAAACAACTTTTCAATGAAGATGTTTATGTCCCTTTTTGCTTTGGAAGTGGGCAGAACTTCCTGCCTACAGGGGGTGGGAGCAATTCACATGCTTTACTTGGCTTACTGGGAAGAGTAGAAGGTGGTTTCGGTGTCTCCTTTTTAATGAAATTTTTAGTCAGCTGCTGGTTTTTTTTTTTAATACAGTATGGATGTATTTACGTCTTCATAGTAGATCTCCCAAAAACCTGAGGCTGTAACTGTTCCTGTTGAAGCTGTAAATACAATACCCACCGTGTAACTTCATGGCACATATTGAACAACGATTAGACTGGTGGTTAATGTTTGCCTGCTGAAGGAGAGCAATCATTAGGAAAAAAACTTCCTGCAGGTTTATAGAAACACTCTGCTATTATCAGAGATCTCAAAACATCTTTAAAAATACTCATTGTTCTTCCTCCTTCCGTTTAGTGAGCACCTTTGACTTTAAAACAGCGTGGTTTCTGACAAACCAGGAAGTGAGAGCGTGTAATAGGACAAAGCTCACTAACAGGGCAAGTTGATGCAAAAGACATAGTGTTGTTAAGATGGTATTTGCATTCCAGTTGTTTTGTTAGCAGTATTCTTTGCTACTTCCAAGTTTTCATGGTCACTATGTATGTGTGCTGTGTCTGTTTACTGGATTTAATGTTACCTCCTTGGGTGAGGATAAACGTTTCTTTTTGCAATATTTTTGTATTGTCAAAGGTAGTGCTGGAAACTGCATGGATGAAAGTCTCAGTACAGATGAACTGCAGTACTGGCAAAAATGAAGTGCAGATCAGGGGTTTCTTGGGAGCCTCAAGTATGCAAAAGTGATACAGGTTACTTAGACTCTGCTTGAAAATTGTCCCTGACAAAACTCGTTGCTCAGAAGTATGGACATGAGGTTCAAAAGGAAATTCTGGTAAAGAGTTTACAATTTAGGACATGTGTGTTAGGGGAAATCGCTAGTGGGAGTGTTGAATTTTACTTGGTTTCTAGCAAGGTCTTTTGAGTAGTGTACTGGAGGTGTATTTTGCAGCAGCAGTGGAAAGAGGTTCAACAGAATAATTTAAAATGTGAAAGTTCCTCAACCTGGGAATTCCTTTTTTGATTTGATCAAAAGAGGAATGAAGAATTCAGCTTGAGTCAGAGAAACCATAATTTCAGATTTAAGAGGTCTGGAGAATTTGACCTGTGGACTGCATTCACCTGGATCTTCACTTACCAAGTAGAACTAGGGGAGAGTTTCTGGCTCTGAAAATTTTTGAAACTGTTTTCCTGTTTTCTGCAAGTGAAAAAACATCCCTGACCTCTCTGAGAAGATTTCCCTCACCATTCCAGAACACCTGCCTACCATGTGGGAGGCTAAAGTTCATGCTCAGGAACCAGGTTATTATCAGAGCAGAAGTAGTTTGTTGATAGCTGTTATGAAAGAACAAAAGTTTGGTACTAAGGATGTCTTACTTGAATTAAATGAGAACAGCATAAAAGATTTTTGACAATATGTATATATATATATATGTATATATATATATATACACACACACACATACACATACATAAAGTAGGTCCCTTGCTTTCTCTGAGTCCTGGGAAAACAGGCCAGCTACTGGTGACTAATTTGGAGTGAGAAGTTGTCTCAGTGTGCTGTGATTTTATTAAAACTGGAGTGCTTAAAAATCAAATGAGCCAACAAACTCATAGGTTGTGTTACAGAAAGCATCTGTCTTCTGTTTTATTTATAAAAAAAGCAAGCAGAAGAGTGAAGCTACCTTTTTAATATATCTTCCTGTGATGTGAGGTCTCCCTATAAAGCAATACTCATCTGTCATTTAGTTCTGCTTCTGTTCAGTTGTTAGCTGTGACCTCTTTGTTTTGTTGATTAATACCTCTGAAATCACACAGATCAGAATTTAAGGCATGTGAAGTGTTGGTTAGCAGTGGCATGCTTGCTTTTCTGTGTGTGCCTATGCAGAAAAGATGGAACTTTTGTATGAAAAAGTGACTCCTAGCCATGGCTTTCATGTTAGTTTGTTTCCCAATAACTTTAGGAGTGAGTTTACTCATGTGTGCATAGGTTCAGTTGGGGGGATGAAAATCATGCTGTGATCTGTTGTTACTAATGGGGTTAAGCCTGACGTGTCCTCTCCTATTAGGTTTCATTCCCTTTGGTGTCTCCCAACTGCACTACCTCAGCAGTGGTAGCAGAAATCAGCTAACTCCCTTTTTGTACTTTGAAAGGAGGAGACAGATACTAGTTAGGGGATTTTAATCACTAAAGTGAGAGATGTCTTTAGACCAGAGCAGTGAGGAGGGAGGGCTGGGCACATCTCTGTCCAAGTGTTTTTATGTACTTAGTATTCATAGCATAGCTACCCTCAAATGCAAAGAGTTTATTTTTTTTTTTTAAAGAGGGAGGTTAGCTGGCTCAGTTTTTATTTCTTGAGAAACGTGTTGCTCCTAATTATGCTCTTGAAGTTTGCTGTAGCACATGGAGGTTATGGTGCTTTTCTTAGTGATGGAGAGTTAAGAGAAGGCCAAAGTGCTGCTTTGATGTTTCCCATCTTCAGGGATTTAAGAGATGGTCATGCTGTGTAAGTGAGATTCTGAAATGCATGTTAACTGGCCTGCTGCTTATTAAAGAAATTTAATCTTTTGTAGTGCTAATTACTTGAGTAATAACTTGTTCAGTCCAGTGGTTCTGGATCTTGGAGCTGAGAACCACCTATAATATTTCTGTCCAGCAGTATAACAGAGTACCTAGTGAGCTTACTTCTAGCATGCACCAAACCCTACTAGTTTTATTTTATTGTCTTTGGGAATTCTACTCTTAAAAATATTAAAATTAATCTGCTTAGTTTTGGTTATTATTCAGTGAGAACCTAGTGTTCCAGCCCATGTTAGCTATGGCTTTGTGTAGCACTTGATAAAACTGAGAAGGAAAAACCTGGCTTTCACAGAATGGCTTAGCCATTCACAGAACCTGGCTTAGCTGCTTTAGAAACTTTGATAGCACATTCTTGTTTAAGTTTTGAGCTGTTGTGTTACTTTTCTGAGAGACAGTAAGCTAAACCATGGATATATATTGGTCATGTGTTGTGAATTATATTTTTAATTGACTTTAGGCAGCAACATCTCCTTGAATTTAACTTGAATACAAATCGGGTGAATTCCTGTTCATTATTTCATATGTGCTCCACACCTCCTCAGGTTTAGTAAAATAAAAAAACTCTTGGTTGGACAAGATGGTAGATTGGAAAGATCAATTATTTACAGTGGGATCTGTTACTAACTTAAAATAGCTATGTGTATTACATAGTAGAACACAAGAAAGACAAGTTGACCTATTAATGAGGAAAGTTTTGGATGGAGTAGAAATAATTCATCAGTTGGCAAAACTTGAGAACACAAAAATTTACTTACAGTACTGTGCTACTGGCATCACATGAGATTTTTAGGATATGAAGTTTTCGGGTGTAGAGAAGTAATTCTGAAGGCTATACAACATGCAGTGGAAATGTAGGAGTTCTGCAAAATCTTTTTTCTACATGAACATTCTGAGTGGAGCTCCTGGTCTAATCTGTCCTGTCATGTTGCCTTTGTTGCCAAGTTATTGCAACTTGCTTATGTATAAAACTGATGTCAGTGGATGTCACTGAGGTGTGCTTTGTTCATACTCAGTGCTCTGTGTGCATGGGTTAACTGTGCTGAACTGTTAGGCTGGCAGTAAGGAATGGATATTCTGGCACCATTCCACTTTGCTTCAAGCAGGTGATTGTGCAAATGTGGTCTTTCTCTGTGGTGTTGATAAAATTCAGCTTGGGGACTTCATGCCAGAATTTACTTGGGTCTCAAGTCACCAGTGGATAGAGACAACGGATACAGACCTTCTGCTCTCCTGCAAAAAAAACCCCAACTATGCCTTGTTCTAAGCCAATTTTGTTTTAAAAAGCCTTAGCACTTGTAATCTACATCATAATTACTAGGACAATTAATTTACTTGCTTCAGATCCATTTTTTTTCCCTCAGTCTGTATTGCAAAGACTTGTTTTTAATGTTCTGCCTCATTGATGAGGAAAATGTGCTGTTCTGTAGGATTCTGCTCATGCATTGTGAAGTCCTCATCAAGAGCCTCCTAGTGTTGAAGTGCAAATGACAAAGAAATCTTAATTTTTATCACCTTTGGAGATAAAATAATGGGATCTGAGGAGAAAGGACTAAAATTACCTTAAAAACTTTACTTGTCACCCCTCATTTTTGCCAGACTTTACTAAAACTCAGCCTAACTTTAAAAAATTCCTCCCGTTTACTTTCCTTATATCTACTTTAAAAAAAGTAATGTTCTTCCCCAACCCCACTTGGCTTCTTCTATGAACAGATCTGAGGTAAATGCCAGGACTGACACTTGTTTGCCTTCTGCTCCTGTGTCCTCTGCTTTTTTTATTTGTTAAATTATCTATTTGTTAAGTCTCTATTGCTATGGTTTCTGCACCATTAACTATCATTGTTCATATTGAAAGCTAATAGTATCACTTGCTGGTACAACAGGTTTCTGAATTGGTATGAATACTTCTGAAACACTAGCACATTGGATTTTCCACATGAGAAATTCTCCTTTTTTCACCTCTGGTCACAGACTTCCATTGCAGGTGCTTTCTTGTAGAAACCCCCCAAAGCTAATGCTGATAGAAATGGTTGTATTACAGTAGTAATAAAAATGCACCATAATGTTTTGATATCAATGCAGTGTTTTCAGTACCTTTGTTTTATTTTGATATTTTTTAGAAAATGCTAGGATTTATTTCTCTAAAATCTTTCCAGTGATGATGACAAGTGGGTGTAACCAAATAGTTTGTAGAGCTGAATCACTGAATATTGCGTATTTCTTAATACATGCAGTCCTCCATAGTAGGTTCCCAGTAAATACAGCCCTGGCTCCAGTTATTCTAGTTCAGTCACTTCTGTCCCTTTACAGTATGGATGATAAGGTAAGTCTGTGGCTGTAGCTAGCTTGTAGTGTTGCTTTATTTTTTTTTTTGTTTGGTTGGTTTTTAAAACAATGTAGTAAGCTAGACAGTTACCTATCTGAATGATCATGCATGGTTTTACTCTGGAATTTTGCAAAAGATCTGTAGTGCTTCCAAATCTGTCTCAATAATCCTTTTATAAAATAAGATGCAAACTTACTTCTTGCTGGTCCCTTCACAGTGGGGAGCCTTGTTCCCAGTTTGGTAAATGAATGAAGCCTTCTTGGTTCCAAGGTGTCTTCTTGGTTTTAAGGCAACTAATTTGGGATCTACTAGCAGTAAAAGATGGTTTTGGGAAGTTTAGCTGACTAAATGAGGTTGAGATGTGTCTTTTACCTGACTGGACCTAGCTCAGAATCATTAAGTAAAGGGAGTTACTTCTCTTAAAATAAGAATTATGCTTCTTGTCAGAACACAGTCTGAGTAGTTATGGATACACTTATTGCTGAAGTGATGCTTATTGGTGTTTTTTTCAAGTATTGGTGCAACTTGGACATTACTTTGTTAGTGGAAATACAGGCATGGAAGGTAGTCAGTGAGATGGGAATGGCAGTCTTGAATTAGACATGCTGAAGATTTGCAAGAAAATTTCCCAGTCTCAAGAGGAGCTGATTTTTCTTTGGCTGTGGTGTATCATCTCACTTCTGTGAGTGCAGCTTAAAGCACAGTGTAAGACAAAATACTGAGGGCAAAATTTTAAGACCACACTGGAAGATGATCAGGTTTTTTCGCTCTTTCTCTAACTAGCCAATTTTTATAGCTTCTCGTGATCAATCTGAAGTTTCAAGTGTCTGGGAAAGCCTGTGAGTGACATGTGGTTTTCCAGAAGTGTTGACATCCTGTACTGCTATGAGCAGGCTCTGTACAAACCTAAAATTAAGAAAGGCTGAACCAGGCATTTACACTTACCGTAATAATGCAATATTTGATAGGCAGTTTTTAATTATCAGTCTGCTCTACAAGTGAGCCAGTTTAAAATGTGTTCATAGGATACTTAAGAATTCTCCTTCAGAGGGGAATGTATCAGTTCAATGACAGATTTTTCTGCTGGGTGTAGTGTAACAAAGGAGAGAGAGTCAGGTATCTGGTGTGGTTGCTTTCCCCTCTCTCCGAGGTATTTTATATCACCTCTGTCAGACAATCCTGGGCTGGATGGACCATTGACCTGAGGCAGAAGTGCAGATAGCACAGTAATGAAGTGGCCATATGGGCTGGCTCAGGAAAAGCATTTGCGGATTAGGGAGTAGAATGAAATCAGTCAGAAGCATCAGGGAAATAGGTGGATGGCATGTGGAGGTTGCTAGTGAGGCTGGACACTGCAGAGTGAGATTAAAATAGATAATTGTTCATGTCCATTGAAAGAGATTGTTGGAGGGGTGAACCAAAGTGTGCAGATTCAAGTGGAATGTGAGTAAAGCCAAGTTCTTTGAGGTGGCTGTGTTGGGTGTATGCTGGAGGTTGAGGAAAATCTGAGATGAGAGAGTTGCCTAATTCTTTATTAAGGCTGTGTTGGTTTAGTACAGTGTTCAGTCTTCAGGGGCTTGTCAGTTGTATGTTCAGATGCTGAAGGTTGCTGAGAAGTCCCAGTTTTCTGGATGTCATCAAGTGTGATTTTTTGTGTGTGTGTCAAGATTCCCAGTCTGATGAAAGATAAAAATGAGTTTTCTCTCTGGTTTCTTTCACTGTCTGCATTTTTGTTTTGCCACCATGAACCTGCATTCATTCTGAACTGTGTCTCACTTGACAGGCTGTTCTGGCTTTTGTGGGTTTTTTTTTTTTGTTTGTTTGTTTGTTTTGTTTTTTTTTAAACTAGATAAGTCAGTAAATTAAAGAATTTATAGTTTCTATCTTTGCATGGTCATGAAATTTTTTATGAACCTTAGGAAGGAAGCTTGAGTCTGCTCTACAGATTAAATTAACCCTACAACGTTGGGATTGGATGGGAAATAGCTACTTGACACCTTCCGTGTTTCTGGGTATGAAACTCCTTAAGAATCTTTTCTGTCAGATTCTGTCTTGCATGCATTAAATTTATGCATATCTTTTTAAAGAACTTCTATTTATTTTAAATGGGTCAATCTGGAAGAAAGTTTTTATTCATAACCACTAATTACAGTTAGCTAACTTTCTGCCATTCAAGTGTCTTCTCCAGCCCACAGAGGCCTTGCTGGCCTCTTCATAGCATTTTGCATGATGGTTTTTGGGATTAGCTTGACCTAATTTCTGATGTCCTAATTTAGATGATGTTTTTGCTTTAACATACTCTCGGTTTTTTTTTCATTTAGACTAGGTGTTGTACTAGAGAATGCTATTGCTTGTCCAAAAACTAGTATGGTCATTTTTTGTTTTGTTTTGTTTTTTTTTTCTCTCTCTCTGAGAAACCTTCAGACTTTTGTCTGGGAGCTCTGGCCATTGGCCAGGAATCTGAGTGCTCTCATTAATTTGCATAAAACAGGATACTGTTGCCACCTGCTTTTTTAATACCAGTGTGGCCAGTGGAGACTGTAGTTTCCAGTATGCACTGCTCAGTCTTCAAAGCAGATAGCAATCGAGGCATCCTTGCACAGCTGCTGTAATCACATTTTCTAAATAACGATGCTGGATGAGTTGCAATTGTACCTTTTCCTGAGACACTGTAGACTTTGTGCTGATACCAGAAGTCTGGTGTAATTCGTGAAGAGCTTGCATTGCTACAATGCTTTAGATTCCAAAGCTTTACTAATAGGAATAGGTAGTTTCTGAACAGAAATTAATTGGTGGAGAAGATGACCTAATGCCTTCAGTTGCACTGGATTCCCCCAGTAATAAGTGGGCAGCTGGGAGCAGCTACATCCCAGGCATGGTTTTCTTGTTAATAGCTGCCTTGAGAGGATATTTAGATGAAAACAGCTAGTGGGAATAGGATGTGCTCTGTTGCCTTTTTTAAAGTGCTCTGCTACTTCGAGCTGCAAAGTTTTTTTGCTGCAGCCTGTATATGAGCAGTTGATGTTTTTTATATTCCGTGTGCACCTAGCAAAAAAATTTTGGATGCACTATAGAGCAAAATCAGATTATATTTCATGTGGCTGACAAACTGGAAGTTCAGGCAAAAACCTATTCTATGCTGTTGATGCAACTGAAGAAAGCAACTCCTAAAGGAAAGCTACACCAGTAGATCTTTGCAACTGAAAATCAAAACCACTTTGGACTCATCTGTTCTACTGAAGTGTGTCACATGTGTTCATGTCAGACCTTCCCCTGCCTTCCCCCTCTGCCACCAGCAGTGGCTCTCTGAGGTGTGGATAGTAGAAAAATAATGAAACAAAGTCTACTCTATTTACTCCACTTAGGTGCTCCAAATTTCTAGTTTTATACTGGACTAGCACTGTGGGACGGTACCTGTAGCAGTGCACAGGGTGAGTGCTGAAAGGGCAGGGGCACCAGTGAGGAGCAGCTGAGATGGTCAGGACAGCAGGAGAGCAATTTCTCTTATAGAAAGAGCAACCAGAGAACCTACAGCATTTTGCAGAGGGCTGGGAAGTATGTGGTTGCAGACTCCAGGATGCTGAATGTTTGCTTGATAAACCTATGAGAAATTGGTTCTTCTATCAAAATGTGCAGGTTTGGGTGGGTATTGTACTGGCTGCTTTCACAGAATATGATTTGGATATATAGGGGTGGGTTGGGAAGCTGATTGGTAGAATAAGGTAAATCCTGTTGCTGTGGAATTGCTGAAAAAAGGCTTTGCAGATCCTGCAACATTTAAGTCTTAATAGTCTAATAGAGAAGTCTTTAAGTTTTGCTCTTTGCTTTTGGAATGAAAACTGTGTTCCTAAAGACAGTTGTTTTTTTGCAAGATTATTAACAATTCAGATCATGGAATCAAGTACTGCTTAAAAAATCAAACCAAAAAAAACCAAGAAAAAAAACTTCCAAAAAGGTTCTTTGGGCAGTATCATAGACATAAGTTAAAAAAAAAAAAAGTTGCAGAAGTAGAATTGCTGATAAACCTTAACACAATGGAATCTGCAGCAGAATAAGAGCCAAGTGACTAATGTTGGTAATGGTGTGTGACTGTTAAGCAAACAAATGGAAACTCTCAGTCCCCTCAGCATCTGCCTCTTGCTAATATTTTTGTTGAATCTAAGCATGTGATTTGCCTGTAGTTTTGGCTGTGAACCTCACTAGGAAGAACCTGCAAGCTTCCCCTCCAATCCCACCCCTAGTGAGAGCTTAGTTGTGCTGTAAGGTTTGGTTCCAGGGTATAGTGCTGTAATTCCTGATTTTTAGGTGTCTGCTTTGGAGTAATTAAACTGAGTAGTTGTGACTGCATTTTTAGAATGTGCTTCAAAATAGCTCCTATGAGATGGGGAGCTATGTATGTTTAATATATTGCTGATGTTATAGAATGGGAGAACACTGAGATGCTGGGAACCAGTATTTCAATTGGGCTTGCAAAATGTTCTCTGTTCACTTCCTAACCTACAGCCAAGGGTCACCTTCTGAAGCTATGATGTTCTTAACACTTCATATTTCCTTGATTTAAATGAGGTAGGAGTGCTGCCCAACTCAAAAGAAAGTGCTGTGAGAAGAGGTTTTGGGCACAGAAACTGTACCAGCAGCTTCCTGTCTTCATGGAAACCAGTAAATGCTCATGGGGAAAGGATTGCCTTGTTTTCATGCCCATTTCTTCTTCAAGGGGAAGGTCTCAACCTTGTGCTGTGCTAGATTGTCTGCTGTTCAACCCTACACTCACCTACAGCCTTACCAGGACACTGCTTTGTCCTTTCTGTGCTCCCCTCCTCTCTTCCATGCCCTGGCATCTCCTGCTTTCCTCCTGAGCTGCAAAGGTGAGTCCTGGGCACTGGCTGAATTCTGCAGTGGGCTGGGGAGCTGTGGATGCTCCTGAGTGCTGCAGGTCCTGTGGACCAGTGGCCTGGCAGGGCTGTTGCCTTTGGGGAGATGTTTATTCCATGACTCATCTGAGACCTGGCACTGGAGGTTTGTGCCCTTCCTGTGTCCCTGCCTTGAAAGTGAAATGTATATTGCTCTTTGGGAATTATGCTGGCTTAGGAAGGTCTCAGCTCTGTGGGGAATGAAAGCCACCCTGATTCCTGCCCTTAGAAAGAAGATTCTGATTGCCATTTGTCAGGAGAGCATAGCAATGGGGTTTTAAGGGAACTTGTGAGGGGACGTTTCTAACACCTGTTCAGCAAAAGCAAGACTCACAGGCAGGGAGGAATGCCAGGGGTGTGGGTAAGGAGAGAAGGCACAGAAATAAACAAGTCTCAGACCTTCTATTTGTGGTGTTTGAATAAAGTTGTCCAGTCCCTCATATGTGACAGGAGATGCTTGGAGCTGGAAGAGGGTGCATTTCTTGCCTACATTTTAGGGTTTTAGTGAAGTTTTCTTTATGGTGTACAGAATCCAGATTTCTTGCCTGGAAGGTGGATTATCACAGAATGTCTTTGGTTTGGAAGAAACCTTCAAGATCATCCAGTCCAACCTTTGACCAACACTGTAAGATCACCCCTAAACCATGTCCCTAAGGACCAGGTCCACAGGATGTTTAAATACCTCCAGGCTGGTGATTCCACCACTGCCCTGGGCAGAATATTCCAATGTCTGACAACCCTTTCAGAGAAAAAATATTTCCTAATCTCCAGCCTAAACCTCTCCTGGAGTAGCTTGCATCTGTTTCCTCTGGGTCCGGTCAGATGCCACCAGGGAGCAGGGGCTGTCTGCTCACTCCATGCTCCTTTGAGGTGGTTGAAGACAGTGATAAGGTCTGTGCTCAGCCTTCTCTCCAGACAATTACCAGGTAGGGGGATTTGCACAGTGGTTGGTTTGACATATCTCTAAAAGATAGAATTTAGATTATAGAAGCATGGGTTCCTTGCTTCTGGATGATGCTGTGATTTTGCAGAAAAGTGTTTTCCCTATTTCCTGATAGGAATAGGTCTTGTTTTAGAAGTGTGCTTTAGTACTTCTGTGTCCTGTCTTGAGACAGGACTAAGGTGAAAAAAAATGGCAAGCACTGCTTCTAGATACAAGTTAGCATTGTGTGTTTTCTCCTTTCTCTCCCACCCTTCCACCCACACACAAAACCCCCAAAAGGTGGGAGAGAAAATAATTTTCACAGTCAGACAATGTGGATTACTGCAGCAAGGAAAGTTGTCTGTTCAGGCTTTCCCTTAGCTAGGGCTTGTGTGGCAAATTGAGAAGCCTTGAGAATGGGATGCAAAGTGGAGTTGAGTGCTAATGTATCTTGCAGCCATTGAAAGATGGATGTGCACATAGGCTTTTTAATTAGATATGCAAAGAGTTGTTTGGATCTCTTTCAATTCCAGTCATAGGAACAGAGTTAGAGGCAAAATTTCAGTGGAGCAACCTAATTTTGCTCAAAGAAATTGTCTTAAAATAACTTGATTATAAATTGTATTGAATTCAAACTTTTGAATTCAAATCCTGAATGTCTAAACGTAAAATATTTATACATGTATATGTATATATGTTAAAAAAAAAGGGGCAAAAAACCCAAACAAAGTTTAGTTTTTAAGGAACGTAATTTACTTATGCAGTAATAGGTATTTTCAGCTGTCACAACTGCAATTTAAGCTCTTCAGAAAAGTATTATGTAGCTGAATCAGCAACAGTCTCCAACCTGAAATGAAGGTCTAGGTATAGGAGCTCTAGTGAGGGTGGTATCATTTATCAGCCTTTGAACATGAAGCTGTGGTGTTCTCACTGCAGCAAATTTCTGAACTGGTAGACTTGGGGCTGAGGAGCTACAACGTTTTTTTTTAAATCCATTGGAAGAATGACAGACTTGTGTGTTTTGTTGAAACAGCCTCTTCTCCCTTAAAGCAGTGAGGAGGGGGAGGATTTGAGCTTTGCTGCTGCGTTATGCGACTGGAGTGCCCTAAAACCTGGAGTCTGTTCATACTGGAACTTCAATGCAATACTTGCTTCAAACCAAATAATAATAGCACTTGTATGAATGAAAAATGTTTCTTTTATTAAAAAAAAAAGTAGAAGCAACAGTAATTGTTTTTTACATGCAAAGAGCAACTACAGAAAACATGTTGAGTATACTGAGGGGGTTCTATTTGCTAGGGCCTAAAAGTTAATTCCTTTTTTACTTTATCTCCTGGTTCTCTGGAGTGCATGTACTGAAAAAAGCTTTAGAAAGAGGAGGATCTCAAGATGGAAATGAAAATTCTCCTGTTTTCAAATTCAAATCATCAATGTGTCATTATTTTCCATTAAATGCTTTGGAGTTCCTGTACATTACCTGGGGCAGAGATAGCTCTGTCTGCAGTGGATGAGATGCCTGGTCTTGTGCAGCAAACTCCCAGGTGTGAAAAGTGATGTCTGAGGAAGCACACGTGTTACAATTTGAAGTATCTGGCTTGCTTTGCTGTGGGTTCAGCTGTTGTCACTGCAGATGGGGATGACCATGCTTCCTGCCAGCAATCATTTGAAGCTAGAAACTATAGAGCTTTTACATTATGTACTCTCAGTGTGTAAAACTCCTTCAGCTGCTAACTTGGACTAGTGCTTGGAACTGAAAAAAATTAAGAACTCTTGTCCCCTAAGAGGATGATCTTAAATTTGTAGGAATCCACTTGTGGATATGAGGGAGAGAATTAATGCTAGTAAAGTGGTTCATGGACTTAAATGCATGTTAAATGTTGACATACGTAAACTGGATGATTTCATAAATATAACCTTCTTATGCAGTGTGAATAAAAAACATATTACCTGCTTTTTTGAGTAATAGGATGCATAAGCAAAGAAATTTACTCCTGTCTCCCCACCAAACTCTAAAATTCTCCCATATACAAACTGAGAAATGCATCCATTTTTCAGTCTTAATAAGTATTGATTGTTTTTTTTTTTTAAATGACTGACTTCATTCATGTATTTTTGGGTTCAGAAAATGTTACAGCTCTGAGATTAGTTTTGTATTAAACACAGTGAGAAATGAGACTGGAACATAAGAAAAAGAAATCTAATTTTATCACTTCTTAAATGTTATTATCGCACAAGATAATCATTCTTCTGATTACCTGGAGTCATTCAGCACCATCTGTAGTGCCATGTGTAACACAACTGAAGTGGTATAATAGATGCTGGGGATAAACACAGTTAAATTAGTGGTTAGTGAGCAAATGAGTATGTCATATTTTAGGAATTTAAAAGCCTTCCATGGGGAGGGGTTGTTGTCTCTCACTTCATTTTCCATAACCCACTGCTTTCCTCTTTGGCTCTCAGTGCAGAGTGATGATGGCCATGAAGTGATTGCCACTGCTGAATTTCCTCTGAAAGGATGTTGCTCATGTCTCTTCCATCTGCATCTTCTGCTCGGTAAAGAACTGTGTCCCTGCTTTGGCTGTCCCATGCTGCAGCCTCTCAGTCTGGAGTGTCTGCATACAGGAGAGAGAACTGTGCTGGTTGTTCTGTACTCCTGTGGTGTCAGGAGTTGTGCCAGGCTCTGGGGTTGAACAGCTTCAAACCTTTGCAAGCAGCACATGGGCTTTTTAAGAAACCAGGTGAGAAATGTAGCAGCTAGCACTCCGGTGTGTTGTGTCAATGAGAAATGTTTAAAACAAAAAGAGAGCCTTGCTCAATACTACATTTTGAGTTTGGAGGGTAGGGACATTGAGCAAGAGATTTGTGCTGCAGTAATGGAGTAGATTGGCAGTTATGTTTAAAGTAATTTTAATTTCCTCTTAGAGCTTTGTTTTTCTTATTTAAAAAAAGGAATTTTTCAGGTGATAGAAACCTGAAATTTACTGAATTTTTTTTTTTTTTTAATTTTTTTGTCAGTGTTGTTGTTAGATGCTTATTAGAATTATTCAAGATGCTGAAAGCTGTTTTGCCTGTAAATTTCAAAGGTTACAAACTGAAGTTGACAGGCTTGATGTCCATATGGAGACCAGCAATGATGAGTTCTTCAAGGGTCAGTACTGGGCCTGGTGCTGTTTCACATCTTTGTCAGGGACATGGGCAGTGGAATTGAGTGAACCCTCAGCAAGTTTGCTGATGACACCAAAGTGTGTGGTGTGGCTGACACGCTGGCAGGAGGGGATGCCATCCAGAGGGACCTTGACAGGATTGAGAGGTGAGCTCATCTGAACAGCATGAAATTCAACAAGGCCAAGTGGAGAATGGATTGAGAATAAATCTGAGAGGAAGGACTTGGGGCTGTTGGTTGTTGAGAAGCTGAACAGGAGCCAGCAGTGTGCTCTTGCAGCCCAGAAAGCCAACCATGTCCTGGGCTGCATCAAAAGAAGTGTGTCCAGCAGGTCAAGTAGATTCCTTCCCTCTACTCTGCTCTTGTGAGACCCCACCTGGAGTGCTGTGTCCAGTTCTGGAGCTCCCAGCACAGGAAGGCCATGGAGCTATGGTACTGAGTCCAGAGGAGGGCCAGGAAGATGACAGGAGGGCTGAAGCACCTCTCCTACAAGGACAGGCTGAGAGAGTTGGGGTTGTTCAGCCTGGACATTAGAAGGCTCTGGGGAGACCTTGTAGCAGCCTTCCAGTACCAAAGTGGGGCTAGAGAAAAGCTGGGGAGGGACTTTTTTATGAAGAAATGTAGTGATAGGACAAGGAGTAAGAGTTTTAAACTGGAAGAGGGTAGACTTAGGTTGGACATTAGGAATAAATTCTTTAATTTGAAGGTGATGAGACACTGGCTCAGGTTGCCCAGAGAAGCTGTGGCTGCCCCCACTCTGGCAGTGCTCAAGGCCAGCTTGGATGGGGCTTGGAGCAACCTGGGCTGGTGGGAGGTGTTCCTGCCTGTGGCAGGAGGGTTGGAACTGGATGAGCTTTAAGGTCCCTTCCAACCCAACCCATTTTATGGCAGGACTTGTCAGAGTATGATTGACACTAGCTTTATACTTGGATAAGATTACAAATAAGTGTAACTTGTTTTTCTTCTTTCTATAACTTTTACTTTCCTTTCTGAACATTTCCTTGAATGTTACATTAGGGTGTGGTTGTATGGAACATAACTGTGTTCCACAAGTCCCTTTTCTGTCTCTTTTCTTCAAATTTGCATGAGAAGAAGGAAAGAAGGAAGAGTTAATTTTTTTGTATTAAAGTACTTCTCTAATGCTGGATAATGGTGTCTATATTTGTACCACAGCAGCCTTTCATATTCCAGATCTGACACTGATCAGATGTGTTTAGGTGAAAGTGTTGCCCAAGACAGCATTGCACATAAAAGAAAACAGGTGAATGGCAAGAATGATGAAGGAAGTTTTAGGTTCTTTTTGAAATAAGAACAAGTTTCTTAAGGAAGTGCTGCGTCCTGTGCTGAATGCTTTGCAGAAGGAATCCAGTGATGAAAGATAATCCAGATTTAGTCAGCATTTTTCTTTACAGGTGTTGGAAAAACAAACAAAACAAAGCAACCTGATTTTTTTGAAAGTGTGTAATCTGACAGTTTCACAGTACAAATATATGCAAGTCATGATGTCAAGGTATAAAATAATAATACTACAGTTTTATGCCTGAGTAGTCTTACAGAAGGCTTAATGTGGATAAAATGTTAATCTGCTTCACTCAAACTGCATAATTCAGTGTTAAGTAAATAGTAAGTAGGAAAAAGTGAGCTCCATTGGACATTTCAGAAGGCAGACTGGGACTTTGCTAGTCAGAAAATACCTTAGTTTCCAGAGATCTTAAGGGTATTGCAGAAAACTTTGAGTTTATAAGTTTAATAGGATTTTCGTTGATCTCGTTGCACTTACTGCAAGTGTTTTGAGTAACCAGAGGCAGATTTTATTTCATGCTGGTTTTAACTTAGAAATTGATGGAGCTGAAATAATGGGGTGGTTGTGCCAAAACCTCTGTTTACGTTTCTTGCTTGATTTTTCAGTCACAAAAATGAAATGTTCTGTAACACAAGCTGTGTGCTCACCTGTAAGGCAGTGGGAGGACATGAGAGGTTTACTTTGTGTTTTTATAGTAACTGACTCTGGAAAACACAATGGAGATGTTTACTTGAGAGACCAGCCCAAGCTGTGTTTGCAGTGAAGTGGATAAAGGCTCAATGCAACATACTTAGTGTGCATTAAATAAAAAAGTTAAAAACATACAGAGTAAGTTTTACAGACATATTTTGGCTTTCTATTTAAGTTCATGTTAGCCCAAATTCACAGTTGGGTCTGAGAGGCCTACACTGTAAAGCTGTAGGGCTGCAGAACTAAAGACCTTTAAGATCTATTTCTTACAATATCTAATTCTAATCTAAGAATACCTAAGCTCAGATGATTTTTCATGGGTTATTGCTGGGCTTCTTGTTCATCGTGCCTCAACTGTATGTATCTTTTGTTTACAGATTCTGTTTTATTAGACTTTTCTTTAGTGTCACCTTATTTCTGTTTTTCTTATTTCTTTCATTCACATCTCTGGTTTTGGTCTTTAAAATACTGTTCATGCCTATGATTCAAGTCTTACTCCATGTAGTGCTGCACACATGCTGTCTGTAGACATGCTTATGGATTTTTAGAATTTGTGGTCTGACAGAAGTATAAGAGAACCATCATATTGCATAACAAAAACAGTGACTAGAATTCCACTGAAGCAGTATGGTGCAAGTTAAAAGTGTAGTTTTTTGTGACAGTAGTTAAAATTGATAGAGAGGAGACAAAGAGTTGTGTTGCAATAGTGGACCAATCAAATATGTGTTAGAAACCAAGGTATAAATGTATCATGGAGAGAAGAGCAATGTTCTTCAAAAACTCAGGTTCTGGAAGGCTTATCTAGGAATAGTGCTTATAAATTTACAGTTGTCAATAAAGCTTTCTTTGCAAGACTGTCAAGTGCAGATTATAAGACCAAGCAATCATGGTTTTAGTGTGGCCTTTCCTGCTTAACATGAGCCATGAGGTCAACTAATATTTTATGCAGTTAGTACACAGACTAAGTGCAAATAATAAATCTTCACAAAGCAGATTAGGGGGCAGCAGAACAACTGCCAATAAGCCCACACTCACTTAAGTTTGAGTATGTTTAACAGTGTAAATAGCAAAGCATTGCTTGTATGAGGTGTTCTGCTAGAGATTTGAAGATGGTACCATGGCTCTTACGGAATGCAGCTTGTAGACTAAAAAAAGCTGCTTTTTGTGAAATATTGCAATAAGTGTTGCATAATAAACTTTGATTGCAAAGGGAGGAGAATTCAGTGCACTAATGAAAGCCCAACCAATGATGCCAAGATTGACTTGATACATTGGATGGAACTTTCATGTTTGCCCTTACAGGAACTTTTTATCTTTGCTAGAGAAATGTGGAAACTTAGGTGAGGTGTCATTTGACCTGGTAATGACCTAACTGAAAGATAAGGGAAGGTGTCTTGGGTGTGATAATTATATTCTTCTTCATACAAAGCATTTCTTACCCTAGTGTTAACTTTTGTGTGAGATGTGGATCTTGGAATGAAGCTGAAGTATTTGTTGCCAGGCAGATAACCCTTGTTGACAGGCAGGATTAGTGACCAAAAGTAGTTTTCTCTGGGGTGGTTTTCTCCAGGTGAATGTCTTGGCTGCTATCATAGCCAGGAGGATTATTTCAGCTAATGGAGAGTTCATGCACACGTCTGGGTCGAAGTGAACTTGGGGAGAGGCACCTGTTTCGATCCTGATAGTTTCACAGAGATTCACGTGGTGACAAGACAAATTGGGTAACAGGAATTTATAACATATTATCCTCCTTTGTATCAACTCCAGAGGATTTCGACTGACTGATTTACTAATACATTGTGAGTGGGAGCTGGCTGAGCTTCCGTGCTGTGTGGGGAGATGATTGTAGTGAGCCCTGGAAGGAAGCCAGGGAAGCAGGGCAGGGGTTTCTCAGAAGGATTACACAGAGTCATTCTGATCTGCATCTGTAATACTGGATCTGGTTTGACCCTCATTTGCTGTAAAATGATTGCAAAGGTGGTGCAGACAAGTGACATGTTGCAGTGTTATCTTTGGAGAGCTGTGGCCTCCCCTTCCAGGTGCAAACCCTGCTGTTGTAATGAATGCCTTTCCCAGAGCTGGATGAGGTTGTGTTCAGGGCAGGGAGGGACACAGCAGTGCTTTATGTTTTGCAAAAAATGGTGTTGCTCTAGAATTAACCATCTAGTTTTGGAGTGGAGTAGTTTGCCAGGAACAGCTTTGGATGTGCTAGAAGAAACTGTAATTTTCACTCTAATTTTGTTTCTGAAATGATGCTGAAAATGCTTTGATTAATCTTTTGTTTTGCTTTGGTTCTTTTTGTAAGTGGTACTCAAGGGAGTAAAGCTAGCTTGACTAAGTATTACAAGATGTTTTACCAATAAACATTACAGAAGCCATAATGATCAAACTTCTAGTTATCAGAAATGTGCTCAATGAGGTTAGTTTTGGGTTTATACTTAACATTTTGCTCTTTCTTCAGCTGATTATGTGCTACAACAGGAGGATCTTTGTAACCTGAACTTGTAGACAAGTGAAAGGGGATGTTCTCTCTGAGGTACTGCTACTGCTGGGTACAGTTTCAGGTCACAGAAGAACTGTGTTGTTGAATGGCAAGTACTTGAAGTAATATGGTCCCTAAGGCTGTTCTTAAGGAGTCGTGTTTTAGTTGTCACAGGAATGGATGTAAGAAAATCTGATAGAATGTCATTGAGCACTGTGAAGTTGAAAAGAAAATATACACCATGTATTTCAAATTATTATTATTTTTTAATTACATGCTGGCTTGGAAGGGAAAACAAGAGTTCTGTTGGTAGCAATCTTATTTTTAAACACTTATCTTAGAGTCCTTGTGCAAGCAAGTGGATTCTTTGGGATAGGGGTAATTGTATATACATAACTTCATAAATACTTATTTCAGGTGTCTAAATACTTCTAAAATTGTTTGGGTGTGGATGTGACAATGTTCCTGGCAGGTATGTTTGCAGGTATTTTTAGACAAGTCCTTAACTTGTGCCATTTTTTCACATCTGGAACTTTGAAATTCTTCTCACATATCTTTCAATTTCAGTGTGTTTATCTTTAAAGATAGGTGCAAATACTGGGGAATCCACAGTTATTTTTTCTCTTCACAATCTGTTACCTGAAATGCCCATGAGATGGTGCTGATCAGTCTTGGTTTTGTGCAGCATCAGATCTGTGCACTGTTCGGACTCACAAGGATACAGTGGCTGGCACTGCTCTCTTCCTAAGAGAAGGAAAAAGACCAGAAAATAACTGGCAACATCTTGAATTAATATACACAATACCTATTGCTATACTGCTTTGAATTTTGCCTAAAACCAGTGTTAATATACTTGCTTATCTTTGAGGAGACAGATTTGATGTTAGTTTATACAAACTCCAGAGCATCACTTCATTTTTCCAAAATGAAACAAAGGATAACAAAGTTTTTAGGCATCTGTCCTTACTGTGCTTCTGTTTCCTTCTGTTTTTCTCAAAGATCTACAGAAGTTTACTATAAAGAAAATATTGTTACTAATCCACACCAGTGTGATCTGTTCTGTAGTGCTTTTCTGTGGGTGTTTCACTAGTTTGATTTGTTTGTTTTCCCCTTGACTTCAGTTTATAACAACAAACACTGAACCCTGGGGCTTAATTACTAAGGTCAGGAGGAGATTATTTTTCATCTGGACTCGCTGTTAGAAGCTCCAGTGTTAGAAGCTGTTAGAAGCTCCAGTGATGTTTTTCAAGAGTGCTGTATGTGATTTCAGATCCAAATGTGAAAAAAAAAAAAAAAGAGAGAGAGAGAGAGAGAGGAAGAGATTAGGGAATAATGTCTTCTCTAATGTCTTTTTTCTGAAGTAAGTAAATACTTCTAGTGGGCTCCAACACGATCAAACATTGTTTCACTGATATTTTGAGAGTAGTCACCTTGAACAGTGAGTGTGTGAGGAGGTCTGGAAGGGGACACAACTGGCACAGATGAACTCCCAAGGAAGGACTTAACCAGTGTTGGTAGCTGGATGTGGAAACAGGAGTTGGTTGTATGAAAACTGGCATGAAGCAGCAGCACTGCTGTATTTGTCTAAGTAAAGACAATGCTCAAAGAAAGCAGCTGGTAAGTATTATTAGCAAAGATTACAGGCCTCTGAAAATGAGGACTGCTTTAAACTTGAGGAGTTGATCTCGTGGAGGTATTCGAAGATGGATTTTGTGCAAAAATTGTCTTTGTATAGGCTCCTCCAATTAGATCAGGCCAAGAGGACCAAAGAAAATCTGTATCATCTGGAAACTTCTTTTCCCTTCCCAATTCTTTAAGTGGTGCTATGATCATTGGGTCTTTTGTGTCTTAGACTTTATAAACGTTTTGAAAATCTTTTCTTTTTCAAATTGCTGTAGCTTTGACCAAATAAAAAACTTTCATTATGATTGCTCTGTTCTGTCAGTGACTGTTGAAAACAGTATTAGGACAATACAGAACAGAAGCTAGTGAAATGCTTGAGTGCATCACCTTGACAGAAGCTGGAGGCAAAACTAGAAGAGGAAACTAAAGACAAATACTATCAGAAAAGCAGGATTTCTTCCTTTTTAAGGGGAAAATTACTAATAATAAATTTAAAAAGTTCTGGCCTAATTTCCTTTTGGGAAAATGGATTTAAAAGGTGTAATTTTGGAGTGTCTAAGTTCACCTGGAGCAGAAGGATTTGCACGTGGTTTGGATATGCTGAAGTGAGTGGGACACAGCGTTTAGAATGATGCCCAAAGTACAGTCCAAGATGATGCACTCCATAGTAGTTCCTGGAGAGAAATGAGCAAGGAGGATTCTGAAAGTCCTTTTGGCTATTTTCAACTTGACAATAATGTTGATTGTGAAAAAAGTTCTGTCATTGTGTCTTGATGCTGAATCACCTTTGTTTGGGTGGCAATGTATGTGAATGCAGATAGGTCAACATTGAAAGGTAAAAATGGGGGTAAGAATGAATGGTTTTCTAACCCTTATTCACACTGAGTAACCAAACCTGTAGAAAAGAGACATTTATGGACAAGCTGAATGAAGCTGAGGACTGGTAAGTACCAGTGTGTGCAGAAGAGGAAACCAGGGAGAGGTACAAACAGAATATAACTCTCCAGAAAAGTAGTCTTAGTTACTTTTCTTGAGACTTCAGCGGTGCTCCCTTGAAACCCCTTGTTTCCTGCAAACTTAACCTTCTCTCTGAGGAATTTAGGGAAATTACTTTCAGAATTACTTTTCTCAACATACAGTCTCACTGAGATGAAAGTCAGTAATTCTCATTCAGTTTATTCTCCCTGAAATATAGTTCCTTTTTCTTCATGTCTTCACAGCTGTTATTTTCTCCCTCACTTCTTTACATGTATTCCTGTATACCCCATCTTCAGGCTTGTATATCTTAATTCTTTATGTAAAATCATACTTTGTTATGGAATTACTTCGGCTTTTATTTGCAGCAAGCTGTGCCAGTCCTAGGTCAGACAATTTCAACTGGAGGAAAAAAATTCCTATGAAAGGAAGTTAAGGAAATTTCTCATTGAATTTTCATTTGGAAAAACTGAACTGAATGATTTTGTTTGGAAATGTTTCATTTAACATGAAATAATGCTACAGTGCTTCAGGGAAGTGGCTGATTATGGACAGAGCCATGATAGACTACAAAGGAAATCTTGGAGATTGGTGTTGGTGTCAGAAGAAAAAAAATCTTAGGTGGAAGTAGGGCCAGTGAGGAAAATATGGGCCTTCTTTTTTGTATGAAAAAACACCAATATTGAACCTAGACCACTGTGCCATTTTTTAAAATGACATTTATAAGAATTGCTTTTATACCAAAAAGTATTTTTATTTCATGATGCAGAAAAACCTCCATCTGATTCTGCTGTCTCAGCAAGAGTACAGATCTCATCTGGAATAATTCCAAGAAAGTAAATTTTGGCAAATGAAGTTTAAATGCAGTTCTTCAGAAATCAGTATTTTCATTCTAATAGGAGAGTGTGAAGAGAGCCAGAGGTGCTGCAAGAATATTTCTAAAAGACAGCAGTTGTATTTCTGAGGAAATTAATGTTTTATAGGTTGGAATAGCACACTTTTAGAATGCAAGATGGTTAACACAGAATGGCTTACATGGACATTTCCATGCAAGTGGAAAAAAGACAGGAAAATGTGGAAAAAACCCAAGAGAAAGCTTCCTGTATTTAAACTTGTGGGTTGGTAATCAATAAACAGCTTTTCTAGAAATCACCATTTGCTGAACTGGTGACAAGAGTTTTAAATATGTTAAGAATAAAACTTAGGACTTGAGTTTTCTGGGAATGCAGATACCTGATTTGCACTTGTATTTATTGTACATTAAGAGAGAGAGATGATGCACTGACCGTGTGGGACTACTGTGTCAACTACCGTGTGGGAGTTTGCTTTACACTTAAACTTTTTTTTTCCCCACCATTCAAACATTTGAAAGAAATAATGCATGCTGTGTGTTGGAGTTGGGATGAAAGTAGATTCTGGAATAAACATCCTATTTACCAGTTGTGAAACTGCTTTCTGAGCTACAACAAGTGATTATTCTTTCCTTGATCAGCTATTTAAAATTAATGAGGACCTTACTAAAATTAATTTTGAAGGCAACATTCTGAAATTTAGTATTTTATTGCTCCTTGAAATGGCAGCTAACCTGCTATTCCAACCACTGTGCCTGTCCTCAGCTGTCAGCATTAATTGTTTCTGTATTTGAGTAGCAGAGAAGGAATCTGACCTGTGTTTGATTTCAAGCCTGTTTTGTTTGTGGAGGGATTTTGGAGTTTAAGCAGGTGTAGAATAAGTTATTAGGAAGTTTTCACTACCAATCAAATAATGTTTTTTCAAATGTGAAAACCTCTAATGGCAGAATAATCTGATTAGAACACGTTAGGGAACATGAGTGACTGACTTAAGAAATATGTGATGTTGGCATGTGTGCTTTTTGTTAGTCCACTGCAAAAATGTTTTCATGTTGAAGTGTGAATTAATTATAAGTAGAGGAAAAAATAATGAGTATAAAGTAAAGAGGCTCATGAGATGCTGGTAGTATCTGCTTTGCAGGTACTACATCCCGATCATGACTTTTTTTTTTTCCCTCCTCTTATGAAATCTGTTCAAAAACCTTGTAGCTTTCCCTACAGCTCAAACAGTGTGTAAGAAAAACAGGTTTATGTTTGCTTCTTTCTGCAATGTCCATTGCTCTCTGCTGGTACAACCTTGATAATTTTTTTCCTTTTTTTTTAAAAAAAAAGGGCTCTTTGTGGATTTGACCATATGTGGCTACTAATAATTCTTGTGATACCAACTTTTATTTTTCTTATTTGCAGTTATTAAATGAATACAATGTCAAGAAACTGTGAAAGCAGTAAGACAGGCATGAAAAAAATAAGAGGAGCTGCATAGTAAAATGCATGAAATTTGTATGGGGAATAGAAGTTTGAAGTGCAGTGGAACTTAAAGTTGAAGAGGAATTTGGATACAAGATGAAGCTTCTTACTATTACTGGTTAAATAAAAAGGGGTGAGGGCCATACCATACACTTTGATGATTTCCTCTTAAATCTTTACAGTACAAAGTGATTATTTTTTCAGTAACTGAGGCTGCTCTTTGTTTAACTGCACAAATAGAGGCTTGAGTTAATCACTTGTACAGAAGAACTAGAACAGGTAGCAGAGCTGGATAGCTGTACTTTAATTTGAGTTTATTTTGTGTACAGAATCTAACTATTAGAATGTAACTATTTAACTTCCTTTATTAAAAAAATGCTTTTGGAAAAATCTCCCTACAACAGGTTGCTGTGTAGCTTGAAAAAAAAAGATTGGCTGCTTGCAATAGTTGATTTCTGCTCTACCTACTTAATTTTTTTTTTTAGTAGTTGAGATGAGACTTGATTTTTCCACTTTTTAAAGTATAGAAACCAAGATTTAAATGCACAACAGACTTTTATGAGCTATTTTCACTGTTGCACTTCGGAATTTTATAATGAAGCAAGCCATTGATGAATTGACCTTTTGGGCAACAAGAAATGTTTCTGTTGAGAAAAAAATGTGTGATGATAATCTGACATGTATCTGTGTGATGACATTACCACTGTAATCAAATACTTCTGTGATTTCTGTGCCAGCTTATCTGATGGATCACTAGTGACTTAAAAGCATTAAAACTTTTGCAGTTATTTATTTTTCCAGAGCTTTTTGTTCCCTTATGTGAGAGACTGAGTGCAGGAAGACTGCAGCTCTGAACTCGGGGTTTCAGAGAAGTTGGTTGTCCTGGGGATTTGGAAGTCCTAAGGGTCCTAAGTTTCACTGCATCTCTTGCAGCCCTTTCAGAGCCAAAGTCTGAGAACTTTGTAGGTCCTCAGGTGTCTCCTGGGTAACATGGTGGGAAATCAGGACTCTTATCTTGGACAAGTTCATAATTCAGTCAGTGATGAGCAGCAGAAATGTGGCAATCATGGTATAAATTTCAGTCAGCAACATTCTTTTCCCTACCTGTAATTGTTTTTATTTTTTTTTAAGCTGGTGAGAAAAGATTGTGGAGTCACAAGTTTCAGCAAAGTTCTTTTTGTATTTGTCTTGGCTTTAGGAAGAATTTTCTGAATTCCAAAATTGCAACAGAATAATACTGATCAAATGGCTACATTCTCTCTGCAGAACCATGAGAGTGGAAGAATTACAAACTTGCAATACTTTGCTGCAAAAATTAGGGGAGTAGAGAAGTGTGTTTTAATTTGGATGAACGTGTGGTGGAAATTGGTGGGTTTGGATACCCAATATCCCCTACACAGAAATGCACACTGTAACAACTCTGAAGTTTTGGAACAGTGCCATATGTCTTGATCTTTGACAAAAGCACCAATGCACTAAAATTTAGTAGATAATTTTGGTGTAATTTAATCTAATCTCCTGAATGCACAGATACCACTTCAAAGTTGCTTTTCTACTTGGAAAAGTATGGGGAATGATACAGAAGAGTGCACATGTACCCGTTTGCACACAAATGCACTTTGCTAGGGCTTTGTTCTCCAAAGTTACACTGGGACAAAAGGTAATGAGTTGACTGATGGGCAGGAGAAGGGAACTTTAAGAGTAAAGGCTTTTGTTCAGCTATTTTTAAAATTTTTATTTTTTTCTCCTCTTAAAGGCACTTGCATCCCCTGGTAATTGCAGTGAGATAATGAAGGTACTTGTGCCAATCTTTGCCTTCACAGCTCAGAGACCACTGTGTGTGCTGTCATCAGGTTGCTGTTCTGAAACTTGCTTCTTTTTTCATGGGTTTTGTGGTAATTCCTTTTTTGTTGTATTGGGAAATCTCTTTTTCTTATAAGTAAATATTTATGTGTGTAAATTAAATTCTGTAATTACCCTTGCAGTCCCAGAATCCCTGACTGGGATAAGCGTTACATCTTTTCTTTGAAACTTGTTTTAGTAAATAAATATAATTTTAATATAGGAAGGGCATATTTTAAGAAAGCAGCAAGAAGGTTACTTGTTCTTTTGCGAGTGTGGGTTTTTACTGCATATAGAATTTGAAGGAAATTATGTAGGACTGCAGTGGGTAAAGAAAAAAGGGAAAATAATTTGGATAAGGAATGAAATAGTTTTTGCTGAAAGTATTCTACCGTTCTTTATTTTGATGGCATTAACTTCCTTTTATAATGATACTTTCTTTGTTCTCAAGCTAAGTAGCTTTTCATAGTGGCAGATGTTCTTTCCTTCACTGTCTCAGTGAAGGAAAATTTATTCTGTTATTGTTCACAGAGAAAAGAGCATTCTAAGAAACACCATTTCACACACTCCTGCATTACCTGAATGTAGCCTCTTTTCAGGTTTATTGTCAGGCACAGATAAAAATTCGGTTTTGATTCATAGATTTGTGTGTGGGGAAGGTGTTAAAGCATCCTTCTAAATTCTTAAATGTTTCTGAGTGTAGCTGTTCCCGGGCAAGCTGTTTACCTGAGGTGGCAGCAATGGTGAGGCCTCCACGAGTGCCCTGGCTTTGTCAGAACTTTGGACAAATCTGTTGAATGAGCTGTTTGAAAGGGTTGTTTTTAAGTTCAGAATATCAGATGGAGACCAAACCTTAGCAATTCCAGCTTCACTCTGGCTGCTTGTTTCAATTTGTCATTCAAACCCATTTTGTCTCCCAGTTGCTGTCCTCCAGTCGAAGCTGCAGTCAGGGACGGGGCAGTGGGAGTCCTGCTATGTTTGCTGAGCAACATTTATTTGCCTTGCAGAGACTCAGCTTTCTCTTGGTAGCATTAAAAAAAAAAAATCAAACAGGACTTAGTTTGCAATTGATTAATTGAGGATGTGTTTGTCTTCTTAAGTCTACCTCCCATTTGTAGCTCTGGTCAGCAGTTCCCATGAGCTCAGTCTGTGCTTGCTGGGGGAGTTTGTTCACTGGCCTGGGAGGAGGTGGCTCTCCCAGAGGAAATGGGAAACTGGATGGTTAGTGCTTAGCTAAATGTTCAGGCAGATCCTGGACAGCTAAATCTGAATTGCACTCTTTTCTATCAAAATGGAAAAAGTGAAGGGAGACAAGAGTTGTCATATGGGGTGACTGAGACTTTAGAAGAAGAATGGGGACATTATAAACAGGACAGAGTATTTATAGGTGACAGTGGTAACAAATGCAACACTAGGAGTGTTTGTCTTTGTGTGTGTTGTGGTTTTTTTTTCCTCTCTCCTTTGCTGTGGTAACTATTCCCTGGAGACAATTCCCATGTATTCATTGCCTGTTTGCTGAGAGAAGAGACAAAGACAAATTAAGGCAGGGGGGAACCTTAAAGGCAATGGTAGTAGGTTGTGCACTCGGAAGGGGTAATAAAATCCCAGCCAAACAGAAAGCAGTGTTGTGGCAAATCAGGGGAGAGGAAAAAGCTTTAAAATGGTTTTGCAAACACAGAAATCTCATCTACTTGTAACAAGCATTAAGTGGCAAGTCACACTTTTCTGTCCCCACTTTCAGTATTGCTTTCTGTGAACTGAAAGAAAGAAAAGAAAAAAAGAGGCTAGTCATGCAGGTGTTAGGAATGTATCTGTTCTCAGGAAGGCACATTCTTCTGGTGTAGTTAGAAGAAATCATGGGGCTGGCAATGACAGTCTTGCTGTTACAAAATCTGAGGTGGATGGAGGGCATCAGAGCAGGGCTGTGACTCCAGTGCTCGCTGCCTTCACTCCTGCCCCTGGTGTCTGCTCATGGTGTAGATCACAAGAGGAAATGATCCCCAGTGCTGGTACTGAATCTTTGAGCTCAGTCAAGTATTACTGATTTGTTCTTTGGGAAGAGAAGGAATCTCTTCATCCTTTCCATGGACCACTTGAGTCTTGTGCTTTCCTTCTTTAAGATACTTATTCCTTCAATACACTTAATATATTTAATTTCTCAGTAAGAAGAAATGAAGGGCTGTTCTTTATTCTAGGCACCCTTCTGTTCCAGCCAGGATCATCCACATGGTTCTCTCATGTTGATCACAGCTGCAGGAAACCAAAAAACTGGCAGTAGGGAAGGCTGAGTGTTACACTTCCCATAGCATGTCACTTACTATTCCTTACATTAAAACTCTTAACCAGCTCTGCTGTAGCTGTGGCAGCAAGATCTGAGAAAGCAAACACAGAGTTTTCCAGTTGTGGATGGAGGAAGTGTCAGGAATGACAGAAACAGATTTGCTGGTTTGTTGGTTTTTTTTTTCTTTTTTCCCTCCTTTCTCCCTCTGATTTTGTAACTCTGGTTACAACTTGAGTTGTGCTGGAAGTCTCTTCAGTTGATTTCCTTTGTTCCTTTCTCCCTCACTTGTAGCTCTTATCCCCTAGTCACTACAAGCTGGCAGAACACTATCAAATGTTTGCTGGAATAAACTCAGACTTGTTTTACTCCTAGGATTCCATGGTTGTAGTTGTTTAATAATGTACTGCAAAAATATCTTTGAGTGCATGCCTAGTTTAAATCAGAAGTTACAAAGTTGCACAGTAAGATTTGCAGGATGCAAACTTCAGAATCTGAAGGTGGCTTCCTTCCCCCCATCCCCAATCCACTGTTGTGTTGTTTCTGAAGAAAAATAGCAGGTTGGATTGTCCTCTATCAACTAGAGCAGTGGTCTTCAAACCTTTTTCATTTCATACCCCCTCAGTAAAAAATCTTTGAGCATGCACCCCCAATAAATGCATAACTTTTAGAAGAAATTGTATACATGGAATGCTGTATTTGTACATTATTTAATTTACAAACCATACAAAAATAGAAAGTAAAGTGAGATAAAATAGGGAGTATTTCTAATTTTTAAGTTATATTTATTATAGATAAAACCCCCTAGTTTATAGTACATTACTGTGCTTTTTAACTTATTTGTCTAGCTTCTGTGTAGTTTTAAGTGTTTGTAAACGTAAAGTTATATTTGCTCAGGCTTGGTCTCAGGGGGAGGTAGTTGGGGTGTGTTTTTCTGATTTGGCCTATGGGCAGAATGAATTTGCTTCTGCCTGCAGCATGGAGTTCTGACTGAGCACAAGCAGGGAATTCTTCGTTTTCCTGTCTGGTTTGTTCCCCACTCTGGCCTTGTTGATTCATATGTTTTAGAAATCTTGAGTTTTGGGCTTCTTCCTTGAGCAGAATGATTGGGATAGAAGGGGATGCAGACCTGTTCAGCCTAGTGACTGAGCTGTGGTTAATCTGTTTTTCTCAGCCTTTAGCAGAACGTTTTTGTTTGCTGATGAGTGATAGTTCCAGACTTGACAGAAAGCTATGTGCTTGATGAAATCTGAAGTATCTGGATCCTGGAAAAAAAATAATCTGTTTTCATATTCTTGTAAATCCAAATAAAGAAATTTCATAACTTTTGTAAGTGCATCTAGGGAGGGAAGTTCTGCAGTAATGAAATGGACAATGTGGTACAGTGCTAGGTACTGTGTGTGCTATGTACATAGTGCTATGGTACTATGTGTGTTTCATGTCTTTGAGTTGAAATTCAGAGTGATGTAACTCAAACTGTCTTTCTACTGGATGTCATAAAATGACAGATTTCTGATTTTTAAAATGTCAAAACCATAAATCATTAGTTTGCTAAGATTACACTAGCAAGCTATTAAAGAACATGGCAGTATTTACTGTAGATAAATGCAGATTTTAAAAGGTTCTCTGTATCGTGGTTTAAATGATTTATTTGCTTTCAATGCACGCAGGAATCTGATGTGATGTAAAGATTTAGGATATTTCATTTCCTGTATGGAGCTACAAATTTGCATATTATTAAACCATCTCTTAGAGTCATATCTTTTCTGTATGTCCTAAAAAGCATCACAGGTTAAGGTAGACTGAAAAAAAAAATTGTAACAGAAGCAGAATTTACTGCTATTAATACAGAAACTGTAAAGATACAAATTTCACCTGGACTTAGGTATAGTCTGTGTTAATAACTGTTGAGATCTATATTATAAGCTACACTTGGAAAACTGATGGGTTTTGTAAATACACCTTTACCTAATACATGGAGTGTGTTAAGGTTTTGACTTGGCAGGCCTTTGTTTCCCCAGGGATTTCCTCTTGGTTGCTTGTGCTCCTCAGGAGCAAAGTATCTCCATGCTCAGGGTTGTGCTTGATGCTTTTATGGTGCCTCTTGTTTTCTTTTCCCAACTCGTCCAGTGGCCTGCAGGTTTGCTGGGTATATCCACCCTTTGGTCCGTCTGAGGGTGGTTCCCTGGACCTCTTGGCAATCCTGTTTATCTCTGCTCTCCCACCTCTTGATGGGTCAGTAATCATTGGGAGGAGGATAAAATTCCAATACTGGACTTGTCTGTGTCTTTCACTTGTGGAATCTGGTGCTGAGTTTCCAGAGAGGGAGACAGAAGCACGGGGAACCCATGCTTTGGGTTTGGAGTTTGAGCATGGTAATTTTTTTTTATTCCAACTTTGAAATTTCAGATTGTTCACACTGAGGTAATTTTTTGCCTGGATACCAAACTGTTAAAAAATAAATGTAGGACTGTTTGGTCTTTCTTTGTTTGTTTTTGTAGTATGAAATTTAACTTTGCTGCTCATGTCACATAAAGCATGGTATGGTTTCCCTTATAAGTCGGAGATGGATCTTCAGATTTTGGTACATACTTTAAAGGAAAAAAAAATTCCAAAAGCTTTTTCAAAAATAGGTTAAAACCCAGACAGTATAATATTTGAAATTCATAGTGCCATTGTTCCTGCCCCTGTGTTTAAAAACATTGTGGTGCTAATTCTCCCTGTGTTGCTCTACTTGCACTGGGGCTTCAGTTGCACACCAGAAACTGAACTAATTGTGTTAGTGGACTAATTCAATTTAAAAATGCTTGCAAGCAGGGCAAAAATAAAGGATTAATAGCTGGGATTAATTTAGTACCATGGATTACAGCATAATTATATTTTAATACTGTTTTTATTCCCTTCTGTTGGAAAGGAGAAGCTCATGGGTGAATGTCACTGTGATAAGGATGCTTCAGATATATTGTACCTACCTGGACAAGAATTTTGCTTTTTTGTCGTTTGTTGTTCTGGCTCAGAGAAGAATTCTAATATATACATAGATATAAAAGGCTCAGTTTAAAGAAAAGTTTTCATGAACTCTTTTATGTCTCAGATGAACTGGGAAGCAGATGCTTGCTCCTGTTCCCAGTCTAAATGTGTGCCTTCTGTAATCACCAAATGCAAAGCTGAAGAAACTCTGCTTTTATGGAAACCAGTGTCAGCTTTTTCTGCTGATCTGCAGCCGTACCCGGTTTTATTTCCTGGAGGTGCAGTTTGCTTGGTGGTGACAGAGCATGAGGTGTGAGCTGCTGATACAGAGCTGTCTGGGGAGGAACTGGGTGACAGCATGCTGAGAACACTGCACTGAACACGCCTGATGCTGGGCTCTGGGTTTCGAATACAACATTAGGTGGCAGTAGCAGACTCTTAACACCTTGTGCCTGCTTGGTTCTGGGGTTTTTCTCAGCTTCCTTCGCTACCTGTTACATGAGGGAAAACACAGCCTGTCCGTAGTGAGTCTTCCCTGTCGCGGTGGCAGGAGGCTGATAGGGGCACTGACCTTTGCTTAGGGCCTCTGCATGCCGATTTCAGAATTCCCAGTGGATGGAGTAAGAATTGACACAAAAATCTCCATCGCCCATCACAGCACTGGAAATTGGGCTAAATTCTGTGCATGGAATCAGCAGGACAGAGTCACTTAAATGGAAAGTTAAGTTTTCACGTGGTTGGAAGTTTTACAGCATAACTTAGTTGCAAGACATAATTCTCAGTTTTGAGCTGTTGCTGGGAAATAAACCCTCATGCCCTCTTCTAGCCTAAAGACGTTTTATTCCCATGAGCCACGAGCAGTTTTGAAGCTCATGACTGAGATGCATTATGAGTCTTCTAGGGAAGACTTAAATCCATTTCTAGACCCATCTTTCTGTGTAAGTTAACATCCTTTTGTCTAAGATGCCAGGACAGATTTTGAGTCAGTCTTTGCCACATCACATGAAGCACCCCCCCCCCCCCCCCCCCACTGTACAGATATGGTTCAGTTCCCTGAGTGGAAGATCAGATCTGTAAGGTCTCACAGCTCACTAAACCAGTTCAGCCTAGATCTAAATCTTTCTGTGATTCTGGACCTGCTAAATGTAGTTGTAGCCAGGTTTTCAAAAAAGAGAGACACTTCAAGAAATTTAATTTTGATACAGAACATGCATATTCCATCACTGTGAAGAGATGCATTGGGCATGATTTTTACTGAATGATCCGGCTGTGGTCACAGATAACAGGACTGAACAGAATCACATGAAAGCATCAAGGTTATAGTGGGTGCAATGCTGTTCCACAGTGCCACTGTTGATATGCCTGGTTTAAAAACCTGTCTTATTTTCCTAGTAAATGAAGGTGAAGGCTTATTCAGCAACTTGGCAACAGGAAAGAAAGCCTCTAAATAGATAAGAAAATGTAGTCTTCCCTCCCCCCCCC
>JAAWXA010000013.1:2145819-2273319 GCA_038090715.1 Florisuga fusca
GCCTAGAAAGCAGGGGAACTGAGTATTATTGGTGTTATTTTTGTAATCTGCTGCTTAATGTTGGTTGAGGGAAAGTGGCAACTACAGCCTGAGGTATCATCAGGAAAAGTTTGTGTTTTTCTGCTGAAGAAATCCCTGTTTGCTCTTTGTCTGTTTGGTTTGGGGTCTTTTGGGTTTTGGCTTTTTGCTTTGTTTGTTTGTTTTGTTGTTTTTCTGTTTGTTTTTGTTTGGTCTTTTTTACCATGAAAGAAAACTATACCAAAGTTGGGACAAGGTTGAAGAGGATGATTACCGAAGAGGCTGGAGCAGGATCTTTTCTTCTGTGAAGGAGTCAGTGGTTACTTGCATTTCATGGTCTCACATTACATTGAGCTACTGCTAACACTACAAATATCAGCATGTTTCTGGGAGGTTGTTACCTTGCCTTTAGTGAGTGAGCCTTTTGACAGTTCTTTGGGCTTTGCTTAGTTTTTCTGGCTGCATTAAAACTGATGAAGTGGTGATATATTGAAGGAAAAAGGGTTGAGGTCCAGGCTTTGTCACAGCCAGTATGCAGCTGTTGACTTGAGCTGTTTGACTGCCTTGGGATAACCCATGATCCTATAAAATCCATGCCCTAAAGGGATTTTAGTTCTTCCCAAATGTTTCATGTGTATTTTTAATGATCACTACCTTTGTTTTGAGTTTCTGAATACATAAAAAGGGATGGATCCAGGAAGGGGGGTTTTACTCTGGTGGAAGACACCAAATAAACAGACACCAGAGTAAATGTAGACAGAGAGTCTTGCTGTTACTTGGAAGCATAATGGCTGAAATGAAACCATCTTGTTTTGATTTTGCTCTCCATGAGCTGCATTCAGATGTCATCATCAAGGGTTGAAAACTAGGGGTGTCTTTTTTTATGTTTTAACCTTGGCTTGACTGTTATGATGCAAAATTGCAGTGAGAACAGAACGGCTTTGGCTCACCCAGTGATTTGTGAAGAGAGGAAGGATGTAGGGTGTATACCAAAACTTTGGTTGAAATGGCAATTGGCTTAGCTTCAGCACAATTTTCTTGATGTTTATTGTGAATAAATACTTTACTCTTATAAGTAGAAGACTTTTGGCACTTACCAGCTGTGTATGCACAGCTTTGAGGGTTCTTAGGAAGCAGCAATTTTTAATATTTCCATTGAGATAGGACTGACCTGTTTGTTTGCAGGTTTTTTTTGTTTTGTTCATGGGCTAGACATTTTTCACTGGGTGGGCTTGTCCATACATCTTGTTATGGACTGCTAATGAGATAATTCTGAGATTACAAAATTAACACCTTGTAGAAAAAGGGGTCTCAGTTGGCTTGGTTAATAGCTCTTTCCTCCTGGCTTTAGGGTACAAAAGAAGTAAATTTTACTTGATGTGTACGTTATCTAGGAACCAGTTTGAGGGAAACCTGCATATCCAGCCCTGTAGTTATCCCACGTATAGCCAGTATAGCTTTTCCAGGAGAAACACTGTGTGGTCTTGCCTTTTTTTCTTTTTTACTGTTCTAGTTCATGGAAATACACGTATGCTTACAAGCTTTTGAAATATTTTATATCTGCCACTAGGAGAAAGGACTTTAGATTAATAATCTAGGTCTTTCAGGATAGTGGAGTTGACTGTGTTTATTCTGAGCTATTTTCTACGTACTGGTTGCTCACCCAAAGAAAGCACCATTTCTTTTATGTCTTGGATGATTTCTCCAATTTTATGGCAGATGAAAGTTTCATTGCAAAGAGAGGTTTTGTGTGTTTAAATTGGCTTCTTTTTTCTATTTACAAAGGGATGTTGTGCTATTTTATATTTAAAATTAGTGCTATTATGTGGACTTGTTATTAGTTTGGCTCTATAAGGGAAAAAACCACCACTGAATGTGTAGTTGAAAATTGTTGTAAAATATTATCCCTGTTCTCAGTCAGCTACATGTAGAAACGTTTTGCCAAAAAGCTTGAGGGTGTGGGCTTGTTTTATATATAGTTTTTGAATATAAGGTAAATATGAAGTAAATATAACTGGCAGAATGTAAAATTTGTGAGAATGTATTTGAATACTGTGAATACTTCACTTTAAAACCATTCCTGTAAGCTTATGCCTACATGCTGAAGAAAGAAAACGTTATGCCACCCTGTAGGTTGCTATAAAAATTGTTTATGCAGCTCAGCATAGGACTTAAAATACGTTGGACTGGAGAATTTTGAAAAATGTACTGTGCGACATGGGAGACCAAATCATGCTAAAGTGCAAGGAAAGACTATACATCAGTTCAAAGGCTGCATTATTCAAAAAAATACAACCATAAAAAAGGTAATAAGATTACATTCTCACACTTCATGGCTGGTAAGGTGCATTAAGCTGCTCAGATATTCATAACTTACTGTGACATTTGGGAAGATTACATTTTGCTGTGCACAGACATTACCACAGCTCAGATAATAACTAGCCAATGCATGGACCTGGATTATGATCCCTGTCATTGGAAACAAATTTGTGTTTTGAAGGTTGATCAGTTTCAAATCACCATTGGAAAGGGTTAATATGAAATACTGGGGGGGGTGTGGATGTCCTTAGGTGTGTCTAATGGGTATGCATACATACAGTACATCAGCTGCACTGTGCCTTTGGTATATTGCTTTCTCTGTCAGTTTGTCGGGTTTTTTTTTTTTTTTTGTCCTCATTTCCCTTAAAGGAAATGTTAAAATGGTAATTATTTCGACCATAGCATATTATTTCTAGGATGTGGTTGCTGAAATGCTTATGTTTGCAGATGAGATTGGAGACCTCATTTGACAGCTTCCCGGATGGGTGGTTACTGATAATAGTGTATCTAGCCAAAAATGAAAGATGGGTGGTGTAGACTATAGGGTGAAGGTAAGGTCACCTCTAGTGGCAGTACATGGTTTTGGTGTGATAATTGATGGTTGGCTGATAGTTAAACCCAATTGTGTAAAGAGTTGAATTCCTTGTTAAGAATTAGCAGGTGTTTGGGGCGGCAACTGCACCTTCAGCTATTCTATCTGTACATGGAATGCAGTATTGTCTTTGTTTCTTACTCTGATGGTGACAGAGAGAGTGGCCTCCTGAGGAATGTAGTGGCCTCAGTTCTGTAGAGGATGGTAAATTCAGTGTATTTTACATTTTCAAATGTTTTGCTAAGTGGTTTTTTTAAGGGGAGGTACTTTAAAAAAATTTTTTTTTCTAATTTTTTTCTTTTTGGGTCATAGTTTTGTTTTAATCCATTCTGCTCAGCATTCCCCCTTGAATTCTACCTTACAGAGTTTTCTTGAGGTAGATCTCTGCTCCAGCTTATGGATAGGGAAAACTGAGGCTTGGAGAATGATAATGACTGGATAGATTTGTTTGAGCTGACAGTGTGAGTTGATATAAAGAAGCTGGGAGTATAATGCAAGTCTGCCCGTTCAGTTCCTGCAGTATCCCTAGATAGTAAGGAAGCATCTGATGGTAAATTGCATAATTATTTTTCATGACCAGGAAGGGAGAAAATAGAAAAGTATAAATTACTGTTTAGAAATGGTCACCACCAGGTGTCATTGTCTATTCTGTCATGAAAGCAGTGACTTCCTCTGCTTCTTGTGGAGTTGGATGTTACTGATTTATGCCCAGAAGACCAAAGATTGCTTCTTCAAAGTGACAAGATTTAGACGCTTGGGAAAAATGTATGGTAATTTTAGTGGTTAATGAAGAGCATATATATTCTGTCCTGTTGGGTAAGTTATCTTCAGGTCCTGACTAGCTGAGAGAAGCTAATATGGAAGCAAGTTGATATATGCATTTTGGGTCAGTTTTGACACAGGGTATGACTTTGGCAAGTGACAATACTAAAGCTGTTAATGGTCAAAGCCCACGAGAGCAGCACCATGTAGAACAGCAATAATGTCTGTTATTAGAAAAACTTGTAAGAGTGTGAATGAGATGAAATACTGAAAGCATGAGTCCATTTTGATAATCTGAATTCCTCGTTCTGAATTCTTATTTGTGTGGTGGTATGCAATGAGTATTTTGGCAAGCATGGCAAGCATTAAGTTTAATATATTTCTGCAGTCCAAGAGAAGCTTAAAAAGCAGAGGGGGCAGCAGGTAATTGGGGTAGAAGGGTCAAATTAGTACAGTCCAACTTTCCTTCAATTGGAACTTTCACTGAGTATACAAATGAGAATGAAGTAGATGATTTCCTTTCCCCCCTCTGCCTCCTTGGGATGTGTGTGTATGGTCAGTTACTCAGTGTGTGTTCAAAGCCTGCCTTCAGGAGACCTGACATACTACAGGATTTAAGTGCCTGAGCCAAAGCATAGTCAAAGGCTTCAGAAGAGCTCATATCCATGCAAATACAGCAAGCCTTTGCTTCCTCTCAGTACCTGTGGCTTCTAGTGACACTGGCAGGTAATACTTATCCAGCTTTATTCAATATTCAGGAGTGACTCCTAACTGTTTGTAAGTGGAAATATTTCTGATGTGCATCAGCTCCTTCTGGCTAGAATTGCATCTGTCTTTGAGGAGTATTAAGCACAAAAGAAGGAAAGCTCTCAGGGCCACTCCAGACCACTTCTGGTATCTTAGCCGACTTGACTCTCTCACCTGGTTTGGAACAATTAGAATCATAGAAGTGTTTTAGTTGGAAAAGACCTTTGAAAGAATTGAGTCCAACCAGTAACCTAACTACAGAGTCTGTGGCCACACCATGTCCTTAAGCACCACATCTACGTGTCTTTTACACACCTGCAGAGATGATGATTTCACCATCTCCCTGGGCAGAAAGTCTAATAACACTTTCAGTGAGGATTTTTTTCCTAATATCCAATCTAAACCTCCCCTGGTACAACTCGAGGCCAACAAGGCTTTCCTCTTGTCCTATCACTTGTTACTTGGTGGAAGAGACCAACCCCCACCTCACTAGTTTGTAGAGAGCAGTAAGGTCTCCTCTCAGCCTCCTTTTTCTCCAAGAACCCCAGTTCCCTCAGCTGCTCTTCATAAGACTTTTGTTCTTCAGACCCTTCACCAGCTTGGTTGCCCTTCTGTGGGCTCACTCCAGCACCTCAGTGTCTTCCATGTAGTGGGGGACCACATATTGGTCTCTTCACATTTTAGCTTTATGAGGCAGCTCGGGATATCTGAATCTTAAACCACCCAAATTTTCTGCAATAATTTTCTGAGAGGAGGTGGCACCATAAGAGCACCTTATTTGAAGCTGCTTTAGAAGAATATGGAACAGGAAGAATTAGACTTGAAGTAATAATATTGGCCTCATGATGGCTTTTTTTAGCTTTCACATATCTTTGCTACCTGGCTTCTTGTAGAATTAGTAACTTCAAACACAGAATGCTACCTTCATACAACTGTTTTAAGGTTTTGCTTTTAATCTTATGTCCGAAAGCTTGTTGGGGGCCAATTTGACTTGGAAATGAACTTCATCATCCAAGAAGGAGAGGGAATCACCTGTATGGTAGACTTGCTGGACAAGTGTGACATCACCTGCCAGGCTGAGGTGTGGAGCATGTTTACAGCAATCTTGAAGAAAAGCATCCGGAATCTGCAGGCATGCACAGAAGTGGGGCTGGTGGAGCAAGTGCTCAAGAGGATTGATAGAACTGACAGCATGATTGCAGGTACAGTTTCACTTTGTGTGTGACTCAAACCATAATCCTCAAGTCTCATGGAAGCATTTATTAATAGCAAGAAATTTGTCGTGGCGTTTTAATAAGCATTTATATTTACTGTTCCTTTGCTTTTCAGATCTCTTAGTGGATATGCTTGGTGTGCTGGCTAGCTATAACTTGACAGTTCGAGAGCTCAAGTTATTCTTCAGCAAGCTTCAAGGAGAAAAAGGGAAATGGGTAAAAGATAAAGGCAAAACTGAAACCATTTTTGTAGTCTTGCTTGTACTTTTCCTAATATCCACAGGTCAAAAGGCTGAAGGCTGGTTGGAAACCTTTCTAATAAATGTATTTTAAATGTACCAAGAAATACAGGATGTTTTCTGGTATTATATCACTGAATCTTTACTTGCAAGCATTAAAATGCAGCGAATAGAACATTCCTGGAATTAAATTTCCTCCTGAATCCATGAACTGGATTGATCCTTTTGAGCACCAGGGAATAATGATATGGTGACTCTAAGCAAGTGCTTTTATGCATGCTTTTATCTGTAATTCCAGGTGTATGACATGGAAAAAAAAAAAAAAAAAAAAGATTTTTCTTGTCTTAAAAAAAAAAAAAAGTCTACACAGGCAGTTCAAGATGCTCCTGTTTTGGTTCTTTTTTTACCTGAGGACTGAAAAAATTTATCTAGTTAGGGAAGCGAGAATTCGTGGCAGAATTGAAATTATGGAAATAAATTCCAGCATAAAAAAATCTATGAGTTTTCTCCTGTTTCATGTGAACTGAAAGGGGAGAAGAGGCTCTCCTTTTGCTGCAAAGAACTTCCTTTCCTAAAGTAAAAATCTGTATGCTGCAGAGGCTGCACAAAATTATTGTTTTGCTGGAAATGGGAATTATTTTAATAACTTTTACCTTCTTTGAATTTTAATTCAGCTCCTCCGATCTCTAAACACTCTGCCTAGTGTAGAGAAAAGGTAGCACAGTGTCTTTGATTTCAAATAAATAAAAAAAATATTCAATGTAAAAGGGAGTATGCACAAATAGCATAGCAAATTTAAAAATATCTTTTGAAATAAATAACTTTGGTGATCTTAACTTGTGCAAATAAAACCACACTAAATTTAACAGATGGTTTAAACTTAATAATTGAACATGCAGAGTATATTTAACCACAGATGAATTTAAGTTGTCTCTGTAACATTAACTTTTTCATTTCCTGTCTCTCTGCTATTTGCATTTAATTTCCTTTCTTTATGACAGACTAAATATAGAGGAAAGGAAGAGAAAAAAGCCACAATTGCATTGCTAAGGAGTTGCACAGCTCCGTAAATCATAAAATCAGTAGTGCTGTAAAGATGCAAGGTATTTGGCTACAACACAAACAACCTTGTGGAATTCTGCAGTGCTGAAGGCTTCCAAGCCATGCTCAGTGTTCCCTCCTCAATTTTAATTCAGATTCATGAGGCACTGGTTATCTGACTCGTTTTGGTACTCCTGATGCACTTGTCAGGGCTCACACAATGCTTAGTTTTTGGAGGGTGGATGCTTACAGGAGGAGACTCAGGATGCTTTAAGGAAAAAATCCAGAGTTTAAAATGATAGAAAATAGATCTACTGGAAGGTCAGAAAGTGGTAAAAGAAAATGCACAACATTGTTCTGTCACAAGAGCAATATTTGCTCTTTTTCTGTTATGAGCTTTTGTACTTGATTTGGAGTTGCTGAGTCTTACAACAAAGTCAGTGCAGCATTAGGGTGGTGGTGGGGAAGTGTGAAGTATTCACAGAAACTGAGCACTCAGTGTTGGTACTCCAGACTGCCCTCAAGACTTGAATCTTTCTCACAGACTTAGATGAAGTAATGCATGTAACCAGAGACACTTTAATCTAGTATACCACTGTATTCCTGATGTAAATAGCCCTGTCTGCTGATCCTGCCTCTCCCTTCAGCTAAGTATTCCCCATCTCCCTTGTACTTGCAGCCACAGTCCAAACTGCTGTAACTGAACATGGGTTTGTGGTTTTTTCCCCAAAATCAGTTTTCAGATGGATCAGCTAATTTTCTTTAGCTCACTGAAAATCCAAACAAACAGCAGCATTGTTGGGAATGAGCAGGTAAAAAGAGGAACTAAGGTCAGTTTAGTTTATGCTGAATGAAAGAGGCTCAGGCCTTTAAATCTTTTAATTTAGTTATTAATATATTTCAGTGCACCTACTGTGTATTGTGTGAAGATACCCATGACTCCTTGGTAATATTGTTTCTTGAAAGTGCAAAGTGTCTTAGCAGTCTTAGTATTACTAGTGTATTAGTATTACTCAACTATGTGCAAAGCTTTAAACTATGGTAAAATTATTTATTGTGTGTGTGCAGTCTTCTTCTTTCTTATAGGCTTGTTTTATTTATTTATAAGTGTAATATTTCTCTTTGTCAGCCACCACATGCTGGAAAGTTATTGTCTGTGTTGAAACACATGCCTCAGAAGTATGGACCTGATGCCTTCTTCAACTTCCCAGGAAAAAGTGCTGCGGTATGGAGATATTTTAAGTCTCATTTGTTTGGCTGGTGTTTTCTTAGGCCCATTGGTTGTTTTAATTTGTGGGGCTCTTTTGTCTTACCTGCCCTTGTCACAGATGTAGAGTTTTAACCAAATTTGCTTTGCCTAGCACCTACATTATGCCTAAATAAATCATACTTAAAATAAGTATGTGTTATTATTGTTGTTGTTACTACTGCTACAAATACAAATACTGTTGCATAAAGAATAGATATAATGGAGGCTTTTTTTTTTTTTTTTTTTTTCCTTTTTCTTTCCACACTAATTTAGTTAAAACCTGTTGCAAGGAAAATCTGCCTGCTTTTCACTCCCACATTTCTGTGGGGATGGTGCTCATGTTTTAGTGCTCAGTATGTGTGGCTTTGTGGTGGCTTGACCTTGGCTGGGCACCAGGTACCCACCAAGCTGCTTTATCACTCCTCCTTTTCAGCTGGGAGAGAAAACATGAGTCTTGTGGGTTGAGATAAGGACAAGTAGATCACTCACCAGTTATCATCACAAGCAAAACAGACTTAACTTGGCAAAATGAATTTAATTCATCATCAATCAAATCAGAGTTGGGTAATGAAAAAACCCCACCAAATCTTAAAACACCTTCCCCTCACCCTTCCCTTTTTCTCAGTCTCGACTTCACTGCTTCTTCACCTTCTTCTGCTCCTTCCTCCTCACACCCTTTCCCTGCTCCAGTGTAGCATCCTACCCATTTGAGATGGTCTTTCATTAACTTCTCCAAGGTGGGTCCTTCCCTTCAGGAACAGACTGCTCCAGCATGGTCTTCCCGCAGAGGGCCTGCTTCAGGTTCAGTCACCTCCTCTGGTCTGGGCTCCTCCATGTCTGCAGGTCCAGATCTGCTCCTGTGGCTCCTCCATGGGCTGCAGGGGAACCTCTGCCCCAGCACACCTCCTCCTCCTCCTCTTTCCTCACTTATCCTGGTGTCTGCAGGGGTGTTTTTTCACATCCCACTCTTCTCTTTGCTGCAGGTCTTCCAGCACTTTTTTTTTTTTTTTTTTCACCTGCCTAAATATGTTACCTCACAGGTGTTCCCACCAGGGATGATGGGCTCAGCCTCAGCAAGAGGCAGGGCTGATTTGGAGCTGGGGAAGCTTCTCACAGGAGCCACCACTCTGGATCCTCCCTTGTGACCAAACCCACACTGTCCCAGTATGATTCTGTGCAGAATCTTCTGTAGGAATTTAAGCATTTCAACACTTTAGCTTCTAAAATTGTGAGATGAAACACAGTATATTTGAGATTTTATGCTTAATTCAGAATAAGGTTTATCAGGTGATTGCAATTTTCATTGCACAAATATGTTGGTTACCTTTCTGCCTCAGCAGCTTAGATTAAATGAAATTTCACCAACTTGATGAATCATGAGGTCTTTTTGGAATGAAAACTTGAGACTGTAAAATGCAGGCGACTAAAATGCTACTGCAGTTGTATGTTTATCTCATGCAACAACAGACATGGCAACAGGCATGCTTTTGTTCCTTCTGACTATTCATATATTGGTTTTGTCTTCAGCTTCTAATAACTGTGATGGATTCTGGAACTGTATGTGATACTGGGGTGCCTCAGTAACCTTAATGTGAATATTCCCATGTATTTTTAAATTAAGTAGTGTTTAATATAATTACTCCAAGATCCATTGTGAGCTAAAGAAAATGATGCTTGCTACAAGTTACCAAAGGATGATCTCAGAGACATGCAGGTAGTTGGCTGGTATAGAAAATAATTTTATAGCATTTTGTTTGGACAGGGATATGGAATGGAGTCTGGTGACACTTGGGTTCTTTGCTTTGTGGGTTTTTTTTTTCGTTGGTATTGATCGTCTGGACAGCATCAGGGGTTATCAGAGGTTATGGCAGTAATAGTTGAAGTGTGTATTGCAAATCTGTGCAGTGCAGCAGTGGAAAGTTACTAAAAATATTAAAAATAAACAACCAACCAACCAAAAAATCTCACACAATAAAATCCAACTGTTTGAAACAGAGGGCCCTGCCACACAGTTTATAACTTCAGAGCTTTTGAGCTAACATAAGGGCAGTGCTTGATATGAAGAATTTGGCTGATGGGAATTGTGTCTCTTAGGGAAGTCTACAAGCCTGTCATATTTTAACTAGAAGGCTGCATAGACTTGGGTCTGAAGAAAGAAAATAATCTGCTAAGTGAAATGCATATGATTTTCTTTGTGGTCAGCTTCTTTTCATAATCAGTTATTTTCTTGAATACCAACTTTATGTGAAAAAAAAAAGTTTATAAATTGATTATTCTGTCAGATTGCCACAAAACAAAATCAACTTGAATTTGCATTTTTATGCTGTAGGGCTTCTACTAAAGTATTTAGTTTTTAAAGTGTGTTTTACTATTGATAATCTTTATTGGGATAGTAAGTTTGCAGATACTTAGATCAATTAAAAATCATAACACTGGAGTACAAAAAGCAGATAAGTTAGGCCAGACTTTTTTAGACTACAGAAACTGTACACATTGATGGTGTATGCTTTTGTAGTGTGTATCTGTATATCAGTATACATTTGTGGTGTATAACTTTAAGGTCTATACTCCTACTTTGGTGATGTTGATCTTCCACATTAATAACTACTTGCTTTTTTTTAGGCTATTGCCTTACCTCCGATAGCCAAGTGGCCATACCAGAATGGGTTTACTTTCCACACTTGGCTAAGAATGGATCCTGTAAATAATATCAATGTGGATAAGGATAAGCCTTACTTATATTGGTAAGAATTATGTCAAATCATATTTATGATGTTCCCTTTGTATTAATCATTCAAAGATTTCTGCCTCTGTGTATGTGCTGATTTTGTTCTTATTTGTCAGTTTTCGAACAAACAAAGGACTTGGGTATTCTGCTCACTTTGTTGGAGGCTGCTTGGTTGTAACATCTATAAAATCAAAAGGAAAAGGTTTCCAGCATTGTGTAAAATTTGATTTCAAGCCACAAAAGGTGAGTAAAAATACTAAAAACCTTCAAATAGGTTTCATGAATTTAAAAGCCACGTAGAGGGAGTGTTGTAGCTATTGATTAGGCTTATCTTTCTGAATAAGAATATTTGCACTGGAATGAGCATATATATTTGTGGTCTGAATTCTTATTTGGTTTTATTATACTTACCAAATGCATTAGAAAGAACAAGAAAAAAGCAGTTTATTGGAAGTTTTATGAATTTGTGAGACTTGTTGGAGTTCTCAGAGAACTCTTAGTACATAACAACAATTAGCAGTTGAACGTCATGATATTAAAGGCCTTTCTCAACCACAGTGATTCTATGATTCTATGATATACACAGCTTGAAAGTTATAGGGCTTGTGATTTTTTTTTTTTTTTTCTTTTAATTTTTTCTTCCTTCTATGTTTATACATTTTCTCCCACCTCCTGACATTCCCTCCTTTTCCTTGTGGGTTTTGCTAAGGCTCCCGTGCAGGTCATTAAATAATGGGGGCAAATGAAGTGTTATTTTAAGAAATCATAATTAGTAACCCACATTTAATTTTCCTGATCAAGCTAGGACATTAACAGGAGTTTGATCTTATTACATGTGGGAGAACAACAGTTTTATTCTTCAAAGAATGTTATACTTCATGTTCATTCAGGTTGTCCAGAAAAAAAGTCTCCATGATTTGACTGCTTGCTTTACTCTGTGTTTTTTTAAATGTAACAATTAAAATATGAGCTGATTTTATTATTCATGCTCAGGCTTGCTTGCCTATTAAGTAATATTATGCTATGTTGAAAATGTTTCTTTTTTCAGTCAAATACTCTGCTAATGTTTCTGGAGCAACTGGCTTAAAGATTTTGTGAGAGGACAGGCCTCCTCTGGAATTTCTTAAGAGTAATCCCTTGCTGTAAATGTGAATTCTGTTGGTGATAATCTGACATGCTCAGCTTTTGAAAGTCTTTAGTCTGGAGCTATTCTGCTCTTTGGAATGACATTTGCAGTAGTCCATTATGCTAAGAGTAGCCCAACTTAAAACTTGTGTCGTGGTTTCGGTGTAAATTTGTTTCAGGGTTGCTATGAAGATTTCTTGAGTTCTGTGCTGTAATACCTTTTCAGCTTCTGTGTCTACCTTCTGTGGAAAAAGATGGCATATTATCCTTTGCCATGGCTATGCAAGAAGAATCACCTTTTTGCCTTTAATCTTTCAATCTTTATTTGCATCTCATGAATAGCTGAATTTGGTCAACTATGCCCTGCTTTGCTGCAGAAGCTACTTGAAATGTCTGTGGAATTGCATCTCTTGTTTTCTTCTCATGTAGTGGTACATGGTTACCATAGTGCACATCTATAACCGCTGGAAGAACAGTGAACTCCGGTGTTATGTCAATGGGGAGCTGGCATCTTATGGAGAAATAACATGGTTTGTCAACACCAGTGATGTAAGTAAGCCCTTTATAACAGCAGATGTTGTTGATAATCTTGATGGATAATCTGCTTTTTTATGTCCCAGAACTTCAAAGTTGTTTCTGCTGAGGCTCTCAAACATTTGTTTATGTAAAAATAATAATAATCCCTGATAATATGTATGTTATTTGCATAATATGCTTCTGTAGTGTGGATTAAACCCTTTTACTGGGCTCTGTTTCATTTTCAGACATTTGACAAATGTTTCCTGGGTTCTTCAGAAACAGCCGATGCCAATCGAGTGTTTTGTGGACAAATGACATCTGTTTACCTTTTCAGTGAGGCTCTCAATGCTGCTCAGATCTTTGCCATTTATCAGCTTGGTCTGGGATATAAGGTATTGTAGAATTGACTGCAAAGTTTCAGAAGCTGAATTCTCATAAAACCCTTCATGCTGGGTTTTGAGAACATTGTGACACATCTGTGTCACTCTAAAAATGTTCTTACTGTGTAATCTTTTCAGTAAATTCTTGCCTGTTACTTCCATAAGCTTGTGTGTTCCCTTCCATTAAACATTAATTCAATTATTAGGTTTCTTATTAAAAAAATGAGTTTGTACCCTCTTTACTTGCAAAAATTTCCATGTTCTTTCCAGGGAGAACACCACTGTTGTCTCTGGCTAGGTTCGTGTTTTCATTGAGGCTGAAAATTATAGATCAAAGATGAAGTGTTTTGTTTTAGAAATATACCTTTATAGCTGATTGTACTAGTCAGGTTTTTTTAATGTGGGAAGTTAGTGCTGAGGATTAGTTTCGTTGCAGTGATTTATTATTTGTTTTGTCATAGCCTGAGGGGTGCTAAATCAAGACTGTTACTCCCTAGCAGCTGTTCAAATATATGCTAAAAAAGATGGTTCTTATTCTATCTGTTCCTCAATTATTGGTTCCTTCTGAGTGAACATTGCTGACTGTCATTCTGTTTCCCAGTTAATGTGTTTATTTTTACAGTAACCACGATTTGGGCAATGTCACTCTTCAGAGGTCAAAAAAAATTCTGCATTTCTAACTCTAAAATTGACTTTGAGTCAATGATCTTATGAGACCCCTCCTTCCTGGAATACTGCTGGTTTGCAGAAGCAATCTTTTAGTCATTTTTTGGCAATATTTGTGTTCTGAACTTTATTCTTAATGTGTGTAAGCTAATTTTTTTTTCTTTTTCCTTTTCCTTCCTCAACCCTGCTTCCCAATCCAGGGAACATTCAAATTCAAGGCAGAAAGTGATCTCTTCCTTGATGAACATCACAAGTTGTTGCTGTATGATGGCAAACTATCCAGTGCTGTTGCATTTATGTACAATCCAAGGGCTACAGATGCACAGCTGTGTCTCGAGTCATCCCCTAAGGAAAACCCTTCTATTTTTGTTCATTCACCACATGCCCTCATGCTGCAGGTATTTCAACGTTTTCATAGATTTGGAGGATACAAATTGTTTCTGTTTGAAAACCTAAAAATCAAGTTTCATAGGGATTTGGACAAGATAGGGAACTGTTGATAAGTGGGGGTTTATTGCCTTTTCCCTACGGCCACCTCCCTTGTTTCTTGAATTAATGTGGATGCACAAGAATCCTAAGAAAAAAGTACAACCTGTCACCATTACAAAGACTGTGTTAGACTGATACAACCTATCTGCTGTCCTCTGCAGACATCCTGGTGAGATGTTGCCCTTTTCTTCTCTGCACTTTGAATTGCCTTAATCTTGTGTCAGAAACTCTTTGGGGTCTCTTTTTTAAAAGAGTTTGCTCTAAAGGCTTATTTAAGAATTATCAAGCAACCTTCTGTATATCCAACCTAGGATCTACACTTTAGGTTATATATAAATACAAACATAAAAAAATATCTATACAAAAATATAAAAAATTATATAAAACATATATAAATACACACACACATATGTGTATATATATGTACATAAAGCAGTAGATCAGCCAGGCTGGGCATTTAGTGTGGCTGTGAAAGTAATTTTGTATTCATTGCTGTTTCTTTCTATTTGGTAATAACACAATTTTTATATTTAAGAGATTTCAGACTTTTTTTTTAAAGAAAGCTTTTTAACACTTTCTGAAGGAGATTTCAATTTTTTATTATTTGTTCCTTGTCAGGATGTGAAAGCAGTGTTAACACACTCTATCCAAAGTGCCCTGCACTCCATTGGAGGGGTGCAGGTACTTTTCCCTCTCTTTGCACAGTTGGACTACAGGGAATATTCATCAGACCACATTGACACAACTGTTTGGTGAGTGCATGTTCTTATTGTGTTCTGTTCTTTGTTTCTTTTTAAGTAAAGGAAATTGCCTCTTGCTTTATTAAGTGACATGGTGGTTTAAATTGTCTTCTGCAACAATGAATTATGTCTAACAGCAAGAGGTGGCCTTGTTAACAGGCAGGACTTCAAAGTGAACTCCATATTTGTACCAAACTTTCTATGAAAGTTGACACATAATCAAAATTTATGCATTTCTGCTTCACATTTTTTTTGTGTAACAGAATTACAGACAATTCTCTTGAGCTCATTCCTGTCGTGGAGAAAATCCACTGGGGAAGGCTTAAAAAGAAACTTCAGGAAGGATAAATTTTTTTACATAAAGTTTTTCATTGTTTTTTCTTTTTGTTTCTTATGCTTTCAGGCTTTAGGAAAGACAGTGTTATTCAGTGTTACTGCCAGGATTTTTCTCTGATTTGGGCTCTGTTTCAGCTCAGTCCAACTTCTGTACATTCTGGCACAGAGATGGTGGAGATCCTGAGTTTTAAAGAGTAGTATTAATAGCAATGGGATTGCTTTGCAGAATCCTGGTGCAGTTTCCACTGTTTCATTGCACTTGTATTTTTGTGACTGTTTAAAGATGATCTACATCTATATTGTTGCTAAGAAGCAGTGGTCACAATGTTCTGCAGCCCATTTGTACATTCCTGGCCCTCTCTTGAGCTGGCTCAGACTTGGGCATCTCTGAGATGATTCCAGGATGTGATGGAGTTGTGAACTGGCCCAGCTCTAAAGGGGCTAAGGTCCATCTGGCTAAGGTCTTGATTCATAGGCACTAGTAAAGGAGGGGCATAAACAATACTCTGGCAGCAGCCCAGAGTTGAATTAGCTTGGGCTAAAAAGCTCTGTCTGGGAGAGTATTTAATCTGAAAGCAGAAGGAAGTGGGATGGTATTTGCTAATGATACTGCAGAAGTTTGTAAGTGAAATACAAAGCAGAGAAAAGTCCACTTACCTGTTGCCTTTCTGCAAGCATATCTTTTGAGAGGATTTCTTCTATTACATAGTTATCTTAGAATGCAGAATTTCAAGTTCAGATTGCATCACTTAAAAGCAAGAAGTCAGAGCCTTCAAAATTTAGTCTTGCTTTTTGTTTTAAAAATTCTGATCTGAGCATTTACATAACACAATAAATTTGTCTCTGGTCTGTGTGATGGAAGTGTTAAGCTGGAAATACTTTCTAACTCATTATAACCTTTAAAACTTTGTGTTTTGTTCTGTTTTTTAACTAAAACATTTTATTTTTCAGTTCTACTTTATTGGCTTTCATCATGGAGTTGCTGAAGAATTCCATTGCTATGCAAGAACAGATGCTTTCCTGTAAGGGCTTCCTTGTCATAGGATATAGCCTAGAAAAGGTAAAATCTTCCCAAATGTTTTACATTAATGCTGAAATTTATTTTTTTTTTTGAGAGAAGTAATTTTCCTAGATTGTTGCAGAGTGCTTCTTTAAGAAGATCTTATTTTACAGTCTTCCAAAGCCCATGTTACCCGAGCTGTACTGGAACTTTGCCTTGCCTTTTCCAAATACCTGAGCAACTTACACAATGGGGTGCCCTTGCTGAAGCAACTGTGTGATCATGTTCTCCTTAATCCTGCAATATGGATTCATATCCCAGCACAGGTACAATTGCTTATTTGTGTGATGCATCTTATGATGTATTGATTTGGGAGTGTTGAGGCAAGGCCTGGCCTCCCAAGAATTATAGGTGCTGATTTTCCAGCAGATATCTGTTTTCAGACTCTGCTTTTCTACATGAAGCTGTGAAATTTGCAGGCTCCCAGGATTTTCAGGGAGTTGGTTAACCTGCAGCAATCTCCAGAACAGAGTTGGAGTGACTTCTGGAGGTCTTGACCCAGTCAGTGTTGTAGTTTGGAAAGGAATTTTGCATGGGGGTTAGTTGGCAAAAAACTCAGCAATTTTAAAGAGAAGTTATCCTGGATGTCAGATTTGAAGTCTTGATTTAAATGGACACATTCTCTGTACAGTGTTTTTGTTCTGGTGAATCTGTGTTCTCTTACACTGAACAACTTTGATGGAAACTTTCCAGTTGGTTCCAGTTAAAACTTCTTGCCATGTTTTTTGGTGCCTTCCATAAGAATTTGTTTTGCATTTAGGAAACTGAGCACTAGCACTGCTAATGCTTAAGTATTGACAGAACATCTTTGTTTGCTACACCTAAATGAAATTTGTATTATTTAAGTAATTATTTTTCAGATGAAGAAAGAAAGAAGAAATGTAAATAATTAATCTTATAATGAATAGTTGAGCCTATAATAAATAAGCACATCTCTAACACTTCACGTGTGACTGTTCTGAACTGAGAGGTTGTACTAGGTGATCTCCAGAGCTGTCTTTCAATCTCAGCTACCTGTGATTGTGTGCATACTGTGCTGTCATGCTTGTATGAGAATGGACCAGGTTAAACACAAAGCACTCTATAGTTCTATAAATAAAATGGATTTTTTTCAGTAGTTTTTGCAGGGGTTTTAAGAGCTTTGTGACTGATTTGTGAAAATCTGTTTCTCTGGGACATGTTAAGAGAAGAAATATAAGAATGTAGTTGTCCGACATGCTGCAGTTTTGCTGTACTGATTCTTGGTCTCCTGACTGGGTGTTGTAGGTTCAGCTGATCCTGTACACTTACCTGTCCACTGAGTTCATTGCCACTGTTAACATCTATGGGGCAATCCGCCGGGTCGGGACCGTCCTTTTGGTCATGCACACCCTGAAGTATTACTACTGGGTAGTGAATCCTCAGGATCGTAGTGGGATAATTCCTAAGGGTGTGGGTATGTATTAACTACTCATGAGTTGTTGAAAAGAACTGTAATTATCCCAGAAATAATTTTGTTTTAATGTGTTAGGTTCACTGTAACAGTTGGAGCATTTAGGATATTCTTGGAAGGTTTTCTTTCAGGAACTAACTTAAATTTTCTTCAGAAGTCATATCCTCTGTCACTAAAACCCTACATGAATTAATCCTAAATAGCACTGGTCAGAGAAAAGGTAGGATTTTGAAAGTGCAGGGCTCTGCCTGGGAATACAGTCTCTTTATGGGCCTTGTTGCAGTGTTGCATGAGCTTTAAATGTTTTTAAAATCTATTTATAAAAGCAGAGTAGCTGAAAGCAGGCATACTGGCTCTTATCTGACAGGTGCATCGATCTGAACTTGTTGCTTAATAAGTGTGCTTAATGCAGACAGTGAACTCCTGGTGAAAGAAGTAATAAGAAGAAAGTAAAGTAGTAAGAAGAAAGGCTCTGGGAATTTCAGAGAGAGAAGTGGGTGATGAAAGAGCTAGATGTATTGAGAGTGCTCTTTAGATGTGTCCAACTTCTTGCCACCAGCTTCTCAAAATGATCAGCTGTTGCTGTGTTGCAAAGAGTGATTTGTAGTGTTTTGCAGTCTGTAAGGAGCAAAGCATGTGTGTTTTCTCCTTTCTTTTTTTAAATGAAGACATGGAGTTACTTTTAATTAGTTTCTGAACTGATGTATTGATCCTGAGGCAAGTGTATGTGTAGGATAGTTTTACTGATTCTATCCAATGGCATATTTTGATTAAACTGATCTGTATTGAAAATAACTTAATAAACAGAATATACCTGTACTGTATAAAACTAGACTTGTATGATCATGTACATCTGTTAGTTGATTTGTTTCCTCCTGATCATCCTAAGAGCTACGAACCTGGAAGCCAGTGTAAAAACTATCCCTAGAAATGCATTTGCCAACAGTTCATTTGCTTCCTCTACAGAAGCTTTTACTTGGCTTGACATTTGCTTACACCTGTTATTTTAACCTTGCCTCTCTTGGGAACTACTCTGAGAATTTTAAATGTTTTAGTGAAGGTTTGCTTTACACAGGAAGGGCAGAAGCAGGTCCTTTTGACTTTAACAAATTAAGATGGGGGCTTCAAGATAATCTTGATATTATAGCATTGTAAGAATTTTTTTTCTTTTTGTGCACATGGCCAATGTATAATAATGGCATGTGGATCTCCCTCTGACCTCTAGCAGAAGAACTTGAAAAACAATTGTAAACTGAAAAAAAAAAATAAGAATTCTGGAAATTCAGATGCAAAGTTCTAATATCAGTCTTACTTCTTGCATGAAGCTTGGTCTTATACATTGCAAGGAAATGGTAAATCATGAAAATAATCTAGAGGGGTTTAGAAAACCCCTTTAAAAGCCTTAGTAGTACATCACTGGTTGGGCATTGTGCAAATAGTGATTTAATGCATTACTGTTTTGAGTCTGAAGTGGAAGAAAGAAAACATTACTTAGTATTGTGCCTTCTTCACGCAGAAAATGCCTTTTATTTTTCTTTGTGTGAAGATGTGTACTATGCTAATAACAGCTGTTGATTTGCCTTCCATGTGTCCCCTTTTCTTCTTTTGCAGATGGGCCACGGCCAACTCAGAAAGAGATCTTGTCTCTGCGAGCCTTCTTGTTGATGTTCATCAAACAGCTAGTGACGAAGGTGGGACAACTTTAAATTAGGATAGGATTTCAGTCCTTCTTTCATAAAGGAATGGACTTCAATATAGCACTTCTTTCTAAGCATGTTGAATTTTTTTTAAATGAGTAAATAGAAATACCAGGCAAGGTGCATCTTGTGGCTCTTGCCACAGAGAATAGTGCTAAAGATACAATTTTCTCCCTTTTAAGCTGTTTTGATAAAGATTGGAGCTCTTGAATCATTAACTTAGAAATATTTACTGTGGGGGAAATAAGTGTTAGCATATTTTGTTTCTGACAAGAACAGTGTTACTTGTATCAGAAGTTCTTGAGAAGCAACATTTGACATTATATGCTGTGGGCCAGGGGACAGAGAAGGAAGAAGGAAAACTCAGTGTCACAACTGTTTGTTAAACATTAGTAGGATATTGAAATCCAACAGTTTAGTGCTTTTAGAGTCTTCTTAAGCCTTTCCTGTTGTAAGCTCTGATGTTTCTCTGCTCCTCTCCTTTCTGTAGACTTTATTTTCTCTGTTTGAATCTGTCTCCCTTTTCTCCTCTTCATCTGTGTTGCTAAGGAACCCGTCTGCCTCTGCCCGTAGCCCCAGCAGGATGCAGGAGTAACTGCCAGAAAAGTTCTACTTTTGACTCTTGTACTCTTTCTTTAGATTGGATGTTCTGCAGTTGAAATGCCAGGGACAATTTAGCTATCAAACTCCAAAAGACTTCTGTTAACCTCTTATTAATTTCTGTTATTTATGTTATTTATTTTTAATTTCTGTCAGATGTATAACTTGGGCTGTTTGGGATAGCGATTCACAAGGACAGTAAACAACATGTCCATCATAGAAGGTTGATCCTGAAGTTTTCTATTTGTAGGCAGTGGTGCAAAATCTTTTCAGGAAATGGGACTCTAAAAAAAAAAAAATCCCTAGAAATGAGCAAGATTGCTTTTCCTTCTCATCATCATGTTCTTAGAGACTGTTGGCTTTTATTTTCACCAAAAAGATCTCAAGGCATATTCCCAACAAAGATGCCATAAATAATTTAAATTTCTGCAAAGTGGATAGCAACTGAAGATAGGATTTTGTAGTGGAAAAGAAGCAGCAAACTCACCTGTAGATATAGTTAACAGTCTTGTTTGTAATTAAATATCCAGGCCTACTTTTGAATGCTGTTTGCCACCTTATTTTAATTCTTCTATTAATAGGAAGCTCTCAGTTTAAGTTATCTGTATCAGTTGACATGGGTTAATCTAACAATCTAATGTGCTATGTTATTTTTATGCCTATATTGGAGTTGTCTTAATACACTTTGATAACTTTCAGTGGGCATTTTTTGGGCAGGAAAAAACTGCCTTCCATCTCTGAAGCTGTTATAGTAACAGGGGAAAAACAAATCTCTTTTGTGGAATTTTCTCTGTGTGTATCCATGGCTTGTAGTAATGTTCTTTTGTACTTGAAAATGCGTTCTAACCTGATTGTTTTTAAAGGACTTTGGAATAAAAGAAGATGAATTGCAAGCTATCCTCAATTATCTGCTCACTATACATGAGGTAATTTTTAATTTGAGGGGTTTCTGGGGGGGACAGAGGCATTGCTTCTGCTGTGTGTGGCTGCCAAATATTTGAATGTTTTCAGATATTACCTTCTTGATGCCACAAGATGGCTCTGTAGAGGAAGTAGCAAGCAGTCTAGTGTATGTGGTCTGCTGAATTGCCAATATTCTTGCAGTGATTTAAGCACTATGTTAGATGTTAGATTGAAGTTCATTAAGCCAGTAAGTCAAAATGGTTACTTACGTTGTGCTGCAAACCCATTTACTAAGCAGAAAAACAGATGGTGCAACTGACTTGAAAAAAAAAAAAGGACAGAATCTTGGTTTATGCTGCCTAAGTAATATTTTTTGGTTTGTTTTTCCTTGCTTTTTATTTTGCTTCTTAAATAAAGCAATGAAATGGAAAACATGCATTACAAAATAAAGATGTGTGTTAATGGCATCCTAGAGAAGCATGTAAACTTAATTGGGAGAAAATGTTGGTTACCACTGATACATCTGCATCTTCATATTTTAGCACCGGGAAAAGGCACTTTATGCCAGATGCAACATCAAAGACAAGGGAAATAGGGACATAAATCTTACTGATCTCATCTCTAAGGGTGCTTGAAATTGGTAAAATAAGGAATTAATTGAACTTCAAGCAGTGTGGAATTTTTTTTTGTGTTGTGCTTTTTTTTGTTGTTGTTGCACCTATATTTTCCTTTTATTCTCTGTGCTGGTTTCTGATACCTGGTAGTGCCGTGGTCAAGCAATTTAAGCCATTCTATTTCATATGGAGAAGTAAAAGTTCAGGCTCTTGGTTACATGTAAAATAAATGAAAATAGCAGAAGCTTTATAAGGCCTTCAGATGAGGAGCTGATTCTTTAACTAAGCAATTTGCATGGTCAAGTGTAAAAAAGTTTGAAAGCTCCATGAATACTGAATCCCACAGAATTAGTTGCCTAGCTGCAAATTCAGAAAAACATGAAAAAGTAAATTGCAGGGGCTCATTCATCAGTGATTGTGTCTGCAATGTAAGCCAGTGATACCATCAGGTGAATGCAGTTGTTCAGGTGGTGTAAAACTGATTTTCTAATAATGAAAGAGTCAGAATATTTGATGGAAAGTATTTGATTTTTTTAAAATGTAAAAATAAGCTTTCATTTTAATACCAGAAAGAATGGAAAAAGGAAACCTACTTTGAAGGTTATTTTTAGTTATAAATCACTTGGAACAAATTAATAAACTGTAGTTTATTTTAAAAACTTTATTGAGCAGCTTGAATGAACCATTTTAAAGACTGCTTGTGGCAGGTATTTTTTCATTCTGGGCTTGGACTGTTGTTAGTAGAGATTTTGCATTAAACACCACCCTGTGCCCCAGAAAATGTGCAGCAGTTTATTTTGAGCTCCTGTGCTGTAAAAGATGGGGAACTATACGTGCAAACAGATGACCATGTGTGTGGGAGGAAATAGCATAGTCCAAGAGTCCATTCCCTGCAAAAGGCTGGCGTCCCAGACACAGATGTATTGGTTTTCATTCTTTACTTTTTAGAGGTTTTTTTTGGTAATATTTTCTTCTGTACTTGCCTTTCAGATCTGTAGCTTTTTGATCTTGACCTAGCTGTTTTGGTCCTTGGTGTACTATTACTCTCTGGATCATTTTGAAATATTTTGCAGTGGTTCTTTTAACCAAAACAAGATTCTAGCATACACACATTTTTAATTCAGATTTGTAACTTTTATTCAACAGGATGACAATCTAATGGATGTCTTGCAGTTGCTTGTTGCTCTGATGTCAGAGCATCCCAGTTCTATGATCCCTGCTTTTGATCAGAGGAATGGATTACAGTAAGTTTGGATTTTGTAAGTGGGCAAAAGGAAATAGTATTTTGACCATACTGCTGCTTGCTAGAATTCCCATGAAATCTAAAACGTCCTCCTAAGTGTACATGTTGCAGTCTTGAAGTGCTCATCTTGTGAGATTACTATTTTTTGTCTAGGTGTTCTTCTGACAAGAGGTGATGTTGGATTTATTATCAATGAGGTCTTTCTTGGTTTGTTTCCAAGCTGTCACTTATGCTTAGACAAGTAGTGATCAATTTCAGCTAGTCTGTAGGTTGTTTCCTTCATCTGCTGGTGCTTAGTCTTTAGCCTCCCATTCTTACTTAGGAACTTCAAGTTGACTGATAAAATTTTGTTCAGATATTTACTAGCTTTCTTTCCCCCTCCCCCCCCCCNTTCTTTCCCCCCCCCCCCCCCCCCTTTTTTTTTAAGGTATAAAGCACTGTGGGACTTCTGCAGAAAAAAAGCTTTTTTTTGTTTAAATTTATCACTTTCTGATATGCATTGTTCACAATCTCTCTTTCTCAACAAACAGAATAATAGTGTTTAACATTGTGAGAGAAAATAGGGAAAGCAGGAAATACTATTAACAGTAAAAGCACAAGAGAAGATCTGCTAGAAGAAGACTAACCTATGACTCTGATTGTGTTGTGTCTCTCAGAAAGTGCTAAAATTACTGAACTTCTCTAATTTAAAATGAACCTGCCTGGACACAGTGGGCAAGAAATTGGAACAGGCAAGAAAATGTAAGAACTATTCCTAGAAGGGTATGTGCAGTAGTAATTCTCTTGCTGTGTAAAGGCAGAGTCTCATTTCATACATTTGGTTGCACCTGTTGGTTAACCCCTATTTATACATAAATTTTTTTCAGTTGCTCTTTCTCAAGAAACAACATACAGGCACATTCATAATTCTTTTTCCCCCTTTTAGTACTAGACTTATGGTTTGGGTGTTTTTTTTTTTAACCCATTTTCCTCAGCTTTAACTTGATTTGTATGGTAATGTATTATGCTATGGGAAAGTAATAAAAACTCTAAATAATAAAGTGTTTGGATGTCATGTTTGGTCTCCAATGCAATATGTTTGCATTTATTTAAGAACTGGCACTAGACGTTTTCTTTTTTATTAACTAGTGTATGGGCAAGTCACTATGAATAGTGAGTCCACAGTGAGAAATCACTTTTCCTGTCTCATTTGTTATATTCCTTGCTCCTATATTGTCTTCAGTCATTAGTAAGTTGTTTGTATGCTTACTGATTCCTCTACTTTTTGCAATTAGACCACAAGGTTCTTGAAATGAAAAAAAAAAAAAATCTTTATAAATATTTGGAGTTTTTAAAAAGAAAAATTTTTAAAGTAACAAATCCACTGAATTAAATAAATGTAAGACAATATTTATTTTCCTGTGCAATTAGGTAACCCTGGTTCTGTTCTGTTAAGACAAGCAGGGAAATGGATTACATTGCTTGAATCAACATTGTAACATGGGCTTGCTTGTTTGATTCTGTAGTTGCTGTGGCTGCAGCTTTATCCAGGATAAATTGTTAGTAATAGAATCTCTTTTTTAATAGCTCCTGGGTTCTCATGTAAATTCTAGTATAGAAGTAGATTTTTACTGGTTTAGGTATTATTTATAGGTATGTAAAAGTGAGGGCAAGTGTAATTGCTGGTGAATGCTCAGTGATGTATTGGTAAGGACTAAAAACTTGACTAAGGCCTTTGAACTCTTTGCAACTTGCTGAGCTAAAATACTGTGAGATGGAATCTCACAAATCTTGGGAAGAATCACTGAATTATTTTTTTCTTTCCCACTCATAAAATGATGCAAATTTTCTCAAAACTTAGAAAGTATTCACAGGAAAGAATGAGAACTGTGCCTTCTGTTTCAGTAGAATTTCAGGTAGCATTAGGAAATAAAACTTTCCTTTTGTGATAGAGAGCCTTCTTTTCCATGTAGGTATAACCTAAAATCATAGTTCACAAATTCAAAGGTCTGTCCAATACCATGAGCTGTAGCCCAACTGCAGTCAGATAGTGACATAAGCAGATAATGGTCGCAAGCACTTTACTGTCTAAAAGGTAAGCAATGAATGAAATCAGATGTCACTGAAATACTTTGAGATGCTTCATGTTTTTCTGATATGAACAAGAATCAAAACTCTGCGTTTGTTACGCTTCACGCTGATAGAAGGCAAATATTAAAATTAATTGAAATTAAAATAATGGAAGTATCAATAAACTTTAATAAATGCTGAAGCTTTAATGTACTGCCATCAAATGTTTGGAAAGTTAAAATTAAATACTAGTCTAATTTCTTTTTTATTTGGGGAAGGCATAGATTTGAGATTTGTGCAGTATTACAGATTGAATTGGTAATGTCAAATGTATTTAGGGCACTTCTCATTGTAAGATTGTACTTCCAACTGTTGATTGATTTACCAGACTTTCATTAGTTATGTTGATGCTTTCCTTGCTGTGTTTATTTCACTCTCATTTTCTTTTGTGGGAAAACTTCAGCTAGAACTTTCCAGCTAGTTAAGTCTATTACTTTACTGCAGACATCCCCCTCACTGCCTTTGGCATTCTTCTTAAACCTTCCTAGTGGAGATTGACCAGCTGGTGTAGAGCATAACCAGGACATGAAGAGTAGAAACTGATGTAGGGGAAATGACAAGAATGTCTCCCTACTTGTCTTTCTCTGTCCCTTATGAGGGAGCATGCACAGAGGTCAGATCTTAGTGCTAGTAGTAAATTCCCCTCCACACATCACTATTCCTGTCCAGCTACGCTTGTACTGAACTGATTGCTTGCTAAGTTTTCTGAATTAATCTGTGTATCTCAATAGAGGAGTTGCAGCAGCCTTTTAGAGCATGTTTTATGCATTAATATTTGGGAGATGGTTATATTTGATTAAAAACCCCTTAATGTAATTAGAAAATGTGAAATCAGAAACTGTTGTTCTGTTAACAAGAATGTCATGCTGGTTTTTTCAGTCTTTCTAAGTTACTAATAATCATTCTTTTAAATTAGTTTTAGACACTGCAGTCTACCACAGTTAATTTGTCTTTCCAAAAGTTGCTATGTATTTCAACTATTTTAGGAAACCTTATTTTTTTTTCCACTTAGGGTTGTCTACAAGCTTTTAGCATCACAAAGTGAAGGCATCAGGGTGCAAGCTCTGAAAGTGATGGGATATTTCTTAAAGCATCTCTCTCCAAAGTAAGTGCTAGTTTAGGTCTTAAAACATACTACCACCACCAAAGAAAAATTAAAAGGAAGAAAGATAGGTTGTGAAACATAGATGCCATATATTGTTTTATGAGTGTATTTTTTTGGCATACATATATGTATATATATGTATATATATATACACACACACACATACATGTTTTTGGATGCAAGAAAAAAGCTGCTGTGTTGGAAGTTAATCCCTAATGTGCTGCACTGAACAGAACTACTGTTCTTTAAGTATCCTTCAGTTTGTTTGTCATTAGTACATTTCTGATGTGGTGGAAGTACATGTTACTGGCAACTGATGTCCAGGCATTATCACATCCTTACCAAGGTCATGTAATACTTGCAGTATGTCTGCCTGCTTTTTAAAGTGGTCTTTTTTCCAAATTCCACTGAAATTGGTAGGAAGAATTAAACTGCTGAGATTGAACCCAGTGTTACTTACTGAGAACTGGATGTAATCTGTCTCAAGTTGACCACAGTGGTAGACATCTACTGAGACTGCTGTCTATGGTTGGCTTTTTTTGAGTGAAATGAGGACAAAGATGCCCTTTGCTGGGTGTTTATCAGGAAATCCCTGAGGCTGTTTCAGTTTTTTAGGCCCATGGGTGGGTGGACTGCATTTATGGAAGACAAGTAACTCTCTTCTGTCTGCCTTCAGGAAACTACTTGTCCTTGCAGAATTTGTATACTTGCCCCATTTCCTTTAGCAAAAGTGAAAGATTTAAGGAACAAAAAAGAAAAAGATGTTTCCAGTGGTTTCATATTTTTTGTAGCACACTTCTTAAAACTCTTTTTTTCCTTCTAAAGCAAGTTGAATACATTACAAGTTGAATACTTTATCTTTTTGTACCATTTTAGGAGAAAAGCTGAAGTCATGCTTGGACATGGATTGTTCTCTTTGTTGGCTGAAAGGCTGATGCTTCAGACAAGCTTAATCACCATGACCACATACAATGTCCTATTTGAGGTAGTAATACACTGTAGTTACGAGCCAATCTTCCTAATTACATCTAAAACATTGTTAGAAAATTGCTTACATATTTGTACTGATATGTTCCAGATGACATTAAACCTTAGCGTGGTGCAGCTGAGTACTTCTCTTTTTTCTTTTTCAAAGCTCAGTACTTGATTCCTCACTCCCCCCTTAACTTGGTTATGCTCATTATGAATAATTCTAGATAATGAGTAACGTGAATGTCTCAAGCAGACACTTGTATATATGTGGAATTTTATTATAACAATGATCTTGATTTATGATGATTGTTTTGGTCAGATTCAGTTTTCTCTTACACTGTAGTTAAAATAATAGCTTGTGCTTAAAAGAAAGCAAAAAAAGAGAGTGATTTCTTGGGAACAGAATGAAATACATTGTCAAGAAAGGCAACAAGTGGGGAACCCTGGTGAAATAAGTTTTCCTGTATGAATGAAGTGTCCAACTATTTTTCAATTAACTGTCTGCATTAACATTGATCTGGCATCTTCTTTCCTGCTAGATTCTGACTGAACAAATTTGCACTCAAGTGATACATAAACAGCATCCTGACCCAGATTCAACAGTGAAGATACAAAATCCTCGTAAGAATTATATACATTTTTAAGTGCTACCATAGGATAAGTCTGCTTGGAAAAAAACCCATGAGAAAGCTTATTAATTACAGCAGCAGCATTAATTCTGATCTCAGTTTTACATTCTTTGATGCAAAAGGCAAGATAATGTGCATTTGGTTGAAGTTATTTAGGAAGTATATCTTCATAGGTTTTTGAAAGACATTTTGTGTGTCCTAATGTGTATGTAATTCAAAACTCACCCTTTTTTGTCTGGGCAGTCAAGTTATGAAATGGTTTTTCAAGACTTGTGTGCACACGGTACTTTGATTTAATACATGTTCAGGTCCCAGCAAAATTCTGATTGCATTATTTAGTGATGTCAGACTAAATTACCTGAGATACAGAAACACCCTTCATCTTAAATTACATTTGGTACCACAATGCTAGATGGGAAGTAGGAGAAATGCATCTGCTCAGTGTTTTGGTTAGCTTACTTTATGGGAAATATCTTGATATGAAACTTTAGATGTCTTTTGAACTAAGGGAAAATAGTGATCTCCTTTCCTGAATTATATGCATTGTTAAGTGAATGGACTTAGGATAGCTTTGGGAGTTCATTTTTTCCGGAGAAATAATAGATTTTACACTTTCATAGCTGCTTTGTCATTAAATGAAGATCTTAGTTGTGGGTTTGCTTAATGTGGAAAGTGGGGGAAGAGAAAGGAAAGTAAAGCAGATACAGAGGAAAGAAATCTGGTTTCAGCATGCCGTTTGCTTTCTGCTCTGTGTGAAGCAAGAGATATGAGGAGATTTCTGTTACTTTTTCTTATGATTTTTGACATTGGCAGTCACTGCTATCGTTAATACAGATTATTTATAGTGTGAGGCATAAGACTGGAATTATCCAGTAGGAAGAATGACTTTTAGAGTACCTTTTTAAGATCAGTGCTAATACCATCAAAAAAAGAATTTTTAAAGAAACTGTAAAAGCTGAACTAAAACTGTCACAGTGTGCTCAAATTGCACCCTAAATTATCTACAAAGTTAACTTTTCTTGGAGGTAACAAGACCAGACGGTGCCCCACTGCATTAGAAAGTGGAATATACCCACAATTTTGACTCTTTCCTAGAAATACAGAAAATATTATGCTCATAGAAGATGAAATTTTGTATCAGGAAGGTTTAGTCCCCTTTCTCAATTTTTTTTTTTAAATAAGAGAAATTAAGTATAATCAGTTGTTCACACTTCAAAAATTGCTCATTAAGGCAGAGCAGAATCAGTGAGTTTCTCTCTCATATTGATTTTGTAGCAGATACATTGTATTATGTGAACTTCCTTAGAAAAAGCTTCTGACAGATTCTGTTGCTTGTCATTTGTCATGCAGTAGAACTTGTGTCTTTCAAACCTACTAATTAGAAAAGAATTCAGAATAATTTAACTTGAATCCTGTTTTCTTCAGCTACATGGGAGTGCAAATCCCCCTGGTGGTGACCATGAATGAGAAGTCTTGGAATAAGGGATTTTTGGTAGCTGAACCTTCAAACAGAGATGTGCTTTTTCTCAACATAGACTTTATGTTGTGTCTCTTTTCTTGTAGAAACAGTAATGGAACATATCCTGTGTTTTATGCTGTACTTAGTACTAATATTTTGTTGCTCATGAACCGTTTTACAGAGATTTTGAAGGTTATTGCAATCTTGCTACGAAATTCTCCACAGTGTCCAGAAACTCTGGAAGTTCGGAGAGCCTTTCTCTCAGATATGATTAAACTTTTCAATAACAGCAGAGAAAATAGGAGGTAAGTTAGCTTGTTATTTTCACATGTATACAACGTAACATTAAGGGTTGGACCAGATGATCCTTGAGGTCCCTTCCAGCCTAACATTCTATATTTGGTGATTTTCTCTTGGTAAGTTAGACTCATTAGGCAGATACAGCTTCATTGCTGCTCAGTGATTTCTGGACTCTGGTATGGTCTTCAATATGTTAGGGAAGTTAGAGAAGGTTGGACATAGCAATTGGTTTAAACATGTTGAATTCCTGACCTAGCTGATATATATTTCTAAGATGTATTTTGAAATTTTCTGAAATAGCACATGTGAATTTTACAGGAGTTTGTTGCAGTGCTCAGTCTGGCAGGAGTGGATGCTTTCCCTTTGCTGTTTCAATCCAAAGAGTTCTGAGGAGCAGAAGATCACTGAGATGGTGTACACCATATTTCGAATTTTGCTCTACCACGCAATCAAATATGAGTGGGGTGGCTGGCGTGTCTGGGTGGATACACTGTCCATCACACATTCCAAGGTGAGTGTTGGAAACAGTTGGGGAGTTTTGTCATGCTGTCGAATTGGATTTAGAGCCTTAAGTGCTGTATCACACAGTGACACACTTGAAAATAGTCTTGAAGTGAAGCTCAGTATTTAAAAGCCCAGTGTTAGCTTTCAAATATTTGATGATTAAATGTTCATTTTGTTGTTTGAACACAAATGTATATCTGTTATTGCTCAAACTGTGATAGTATTATTATATACCCAAATGGCACAAATTCTCAAACACGAGATAGTAAAATTTCAGGAGCATTTCTGAAATCTTTTGGTGCTGTTTTTGGGTATTAATCATGGTATGAACACAAGGTGGCGCACCATATCTATTCATAAGCAAATTCACCTTTTTAGTAACAGCAAAAGGCTGTAAAACAAACCAGCAAGCAAAGAAATCAAAGTTAAGGCAGGTGCTTCAGCTGTTAAAGGTGAGAACAGAAATCTTTGCAGTCTGAATGAGACTATTAGCCTTTATTATTATTCCATCTCATTTTCTTGTTGTTGATACAACCAGAATTATTTCATAGAAGGTATTAGTGGATCTTTGAACACGACACAATAGTATAAGAGGGAACCATTCTGCCTTAATCTGAACAAAACAGAAAGGCCAGTGTGGGTCTCTTAGTTATCCTGGTTTATCAGAAATATTTACCTAAGGTGAATGAAAAGATAAGTACTGTATTTCTAAATGTGTGCACCTTCTCAGTGGGAATAGGGCATCTGTGAACCATAAAGGCCACTTTATGATTCTAAGGAACTGTAAGCATTTCTGAGGCTTTTGTAAGTTCAGTTTTTTTACTGCAAAAAAAGTTGTTTTTTGCAGACAGCACAAATAGCATTATTTTGCAGCTCCGTTTGTTCCTTGCATTCATAGCTCAATGGTGGGAATATTGGGCTGTGGGGAGACAAATTTAGAAATCTGTATAATAATAGTGTGTGAAATAATATCATTAAATAGTCACATAGCCAAATGGAATCCAGCTGCAAAGAATCCAGGGCCAAATTTTAATCTTCACAGAGTTCATGGTTTAGTTGTGGCAATATCCATAATAATTTTTTGTGTTGGCTCTGCAGTCTTCAGAAAGTATAGAATCAGAGAATGGTTTGGGTTGGAAGGGTCCTTAAAGATCATCTAGTTCCAACCCCCCTGCATGGGCAAGAAGGAAGGTGTAGCTTTTGACCCCTCTTATACAGAGCTTTGGTGTGCTGAATATAAAAATTACCTAGCACTTCATCTTACAAGCTGTGTAGTTCTCTTCTTAGACTCTTTGTGTTAGAAAATGCAACTTAAACAGCTGCTATGTCAAAATGATTACAGGGATTTCTGGTCATAATCTTCAGTGACTTTAATGGGGTTAATCAAATAGTCTTATTAAAAACTTGCTTCGTTGCTCTGTGAAATTGTGATGCCACAGCCAAGCATTAAGAAAAACCCCATGGTTTTAGAAAATACCAAAACAGAAAAGGGACACGTAATATAACTCTTGGGTTTTGGTGTTTTTTCCAAACAGGTTTTTGTGTGATACCATAGTGAATGAGCAAATGACCAACTATTTCTGTGTTTCTTTTGGTTCCTGGCATGCTGGTACAGGGAGGTATCCTTGGTTGTAGAAGTAATTTCCTGTATCACTTTTCCTAAGTCTAACTTTGTTGGCTTTCCTGTCAATATTTAAGGACTGATTCGTTCTTCCAGTCTATGTCGGAGGAAGTTGAGCAATAGCAAGGTTAGGAATGTGATGGTGTAGTTTTGACCATAATGAGTTCAGATTATCTAGACATTGGTATGAATATACCAATCCAGTTCCAGAACCCTAAACAAAAATGATTATAAACAACCAAAGTACCCAGGAGCTAACTTAACTGCAGTGGTATGAATGATGATGCAATAATAAAGGATTTTAAAATTGGATTTTTTCACCTTTGTTATGCATTTGCCATTTGAACATTTTTATAAATAATACATGCAATTTATGCAAGTAGCAGTGTAAAGCTTGATGCTAATTCACATCTATCTTTTAATTACATAAGCATAAATCAGGATAAATAATAAAAAAGCTCATTGTGGTGAAATCTTATTAATCACTTGAAAGTGTCTCTATAAACTAATATTAATATCCAATCATAGTGGATTTAAATCTAATTTTACTTATTTGGAATATTCTTGTGTCCTCGTTAGATCAATATTGAGCTTCATACAGATTCACACATAACATAATGTAGCCATAAGTCAGTGGGCAAATTGTTCAATGCTAAGTGCATCTCACATGGTTTTGATTTCTAGCATGCTTTCAAGGTAATGTGGGAATTATGGGAAGAAAAATATTTCCTTAACATTACTGGGAGAACAACCAATTTGTGTTTTTATTATTTCATAGCTAATTGTATTGGGTTACTGCTTATTTTTCCTTTTTACAACCCTTAGAGCCATTCTTGCCACTAATTTATAACACCATTCTTTGATAAAGAACTAGTACATAAAGGGCCAGTGTTACAGAACTGGATGGGTTTTGCAGAGCTACACATCAAGATACATGCAGCTGCTATAAAAAGCAAAGAAACTCAATTGCAATTTTATTGTCCAGTTTGATAGATTTCCTGCCACCTTTGTAGCAGGGAAGCTGTTTGTCACTGTAAGCCTCTCCTCCAACAGCTGCACAGCGTTTCATAAGCAACAACGGATTTTCTAGCACAATTGCACTGCTTTGGCTTCCTTGCACTCAGAATTTAGAAGGTGTGAGTAACCTTTTTAAAGCCAAATCTTAATGTTGCTCATAGATTTTGCTCATTTCCATATTATGTTTTCTTGATTTTTTTTTAAATTCTTTTATTTTTGGAGGGTTATTAACACAGTGAACCCAAAGGGGTTTAATCTGTGGCTTCTAGTTCAATAAAAATGTTAATGGAAAAATTAGGTCACAATTATGGTTTGTTTAAAAATCCTGAATTCAGAGAAGCACCTGAGAACTTGCTTAAACGTAACCATGCTAGCCAGGCCTTAGATTTAACCTGTTTAGCCATGTTACTCTGCAAAAAGGACACATGATTTTGGCATTAGTAATCAGAAACAAGTAAAGAGTCCTGGATAACTTCCCTTTTTGGCTTTCCAGCTTCCTCAAAGAGTATAATGATTTACATAATATAATACACTCCTAAGTTATTTGAATGTTTGAAAATACTGTGAAGAACTAATATTTGTTTATTCGGGCTCTTAAATGTATTTTACGCCTTTAATTTGCTTCGTGTTACTGTGTAATTCAGCTAGAGAAGATATCTGGGTAAATTCTGTGGGTACCTTTTATTTTCCTTTTTTTTTGGCAGTAGCTCAATTTTTGTTGAGTAAGACTTAAATGTGAATATGTATAAGCTACAGTTTAATTGCTGTATAAGTGAAAATGTCTGTAAAAGTGGAAAAATTTTGTTCACTGATCTGAACATGTTTAAGATTTAAGTATAACCTTAAAACATTAGTACTGAGACTTTAGCGTAGAGTGTATTTCTAAACAATTATTTTTCACTCTCAAGAAGTGCAGTTGTAATAAACATTGGTGAGTGTTAAGTAAATTTGTATGTTATTTGGTCCCCCACTCAGTTAATGCAGGAGGAAAAAATAAAAGTTGAGCACAGCATTTATGTATGTTTGTGTTTGCTTGATGTTCATCACTGTCAGTTGAAGGAAAACTGGCAAAAGCAGACGAGATTAAGTGGTGGAGGAATTAATTTATGATGGCAATTTAAAAACTAATTTGCAGAGAAGTGAACATGGCTCAGTCATTTTAGAACGTAAGAGGCCATCAGGATCTCTTGAGTCCAGATCCCATGGGCATGCAGAAAATATTGAGGATGGTTGTGGCTCCATTTTTTCCCCCTATCTTGAAGAAGGTAGGGTTTTCTACAGTGGTATGTGCAGACATTTTAAGGTCTAGAATGTTTTTCTGTTATCCTTGATGTTGTCATTGATGTCCTTCAGATGTTCTTCTGTCCCCTGGGAAGTTTGTCTGCATTGCCCTGAGGGGCCAAGAAGGGCCATTATGTCACTGCAGGTTTGTGGTTTTCAGTTTTGCCAGTTGAGCCCAAAGTATCAATGAAGAAAATCTGGGGAAGATGCAAATTAAGTATCACACTTGAAATGCTTAAATATAGGGGGAGAAGCGACAGGCATCTGAGCATGGGGACTGGAATCTGCAGTGTCCTTTGAAATCTATGTACGCTCAGAGGCTTGTGGTTGATAAAAGCCTTCACTTTTTCTAGGTGTCTCTTTGTTACAGCTTATTTTGTTGTTTGGTGTGGGCAGGCATTTCCTAATTGGTGCTTCTGAGGAGAAGAAAATAAACCCAGTTGGTGGCCAGTTACCAGTCATGTCTCCCAGGGCTCAGTTTTGGGATCAACCTTCTTCATCTAGACTGCTGATAATGAATGGATTGAGTTTACAAATGACACAAAGTTGGGTGGGAGTGTTGATCTTCTTAAGGGCAGGAACACCCTGCAGAGGCTTCTGGAGAGGTTGGACCAAGGCCAGCAATAGGAGGTTTAACAGGGTCCTGCACTTTGGCCACAACCCCAGGCAAAGCTACAGGCCTGGGAAGAGTGGCTGGAAAGCTGCCCAGTGGAAAAGGACCTGGGGGTGTTGGTTGACATCTGGCTGAATAGGACCCAGCAGTGTGCCCAGGTGGTTAGGAAGGCCAAGAGAGATCATCCTGGCCTGTATCAGGAATGGTGTGTCCAGCAGGAGAAGGGCAGTGATGGTGCCCCTGTACTCAGCTCTGGTGAGGCTGCACCTCGAGTGCTGTGTTCAGTTCTGGGCCCCTCACCACAAGAAGGACATTGAGGTGCTGGAGTGAGTTCAGAGAAGGGCGACCAAGGTGAGGAAGGGTCTGGAGAACAAGACTGAGGAGAGGCTGAGGGAATGGGGAATGTTGAGTCTGGAGAAGAGGAAGCTGAGGGGAGGACCTCACTGCCCTCTACAGCTACCTGAAAGGAGGTCATAGGCAGGTGGGTGTTGGCCTGTTCTGTCAAGTAAATAATGAAATCAGGACCAGAGGAAATGGCCTGAAGTTGTGTCAGGGGAGATTTAGACTAGATATTGGGAAGAATTTCTTTACTGTGAGGGAAGTCAGGTGCTGCAATGGTCTCCCCAGAGAGGAGGTTGATTCGCCATCCCTGGAGGTATTTAAATATGTGTAGAGGCACTTCACCACATGCTCTAGTAGGGTGGTGATTTTTTTTAGGTTGGGTTTTGTTGTTTTTTTTTCAGGGGGGTTGACAGTTGGTGATCTTAGAGCTCTTTTCCAACCATGACAACTCTGTGATTTTCATAGTTCAGCAGGCAAAACAGCTGGGAGGAGGGATCTGTTCCACTGGTGGGCTCTTACATATGCAGCATGTATGGTTAAAGTGGAGCTATTACTTATTATTTACTCAGTTTGAGTAAGTGGAATATCACAGAGCTGCAGGATGCTGTGATTTGACTGCTTCAAACTGAAAGAAAAGTGAAATAAGCAAGAGGAATAGAGTAAAGAAAGGAAACTGAGAGTTCCTGAAGCAGGAAAGAACAGGATCAGTTGGGTAACTGATCAGGGACTGAACTGAGACTCTGGGCCATGAGTTTGAGTGATGATTGTGGAGGCTCTGCTCCAGGGCTCCCAAGAACACATGGAGACATGGGAAAAGACATCCCAAAGAGAAGAGTGCACAAGAGCTATAGCTGGGTGCTACGACAATAAAGAGTGGTGAACAGAGTTTAGTTGCAACATGGTTAATAGTTAAATATTAACTATGTACAAGGTAGATTTTGACAGTCTATAAACTGTAGGAATGGTGACAGAGAGGAAAATATCTGTTTTGAGAGGAGAAGGTGATGTCCTGCCATTTAAACAAATTTAAAGCAACATAAGTGAAAATGAGCACATACGTGTTTGGTGTGCTGTCTGAATTTGTTCTAGAGTGGTGATAGAACAGTTAACTATATGTTGACAATTTGAAAATAAAACACTGCCAGAGCACCTAAAATTCCCTCTCAGATAAGCAAAGACTTTTTACAAGTTATATAGACTTGTGCTTGCTTTCTTATTCTAGAAATTATTTGTATGCATTTTTTTTTTTCAAGCTGAAGAGAAAAAAGGCAAAAGTATTTCTACTCTGATGAAAATGCAGGATGCAGGAACAAGAAAATTTCTGAATGGTTTTCTTGATGGAAACTTAGGCTCCTAGAAATATCTCATATTCAGTGTCCTGCACAATTTTTGTGAATTTGGGTTTGTGGGGTTTTTTTAGCTTTCTTCAGTGAAGCACTTGGAAATAACCCAGAGATTCCTCAGGTCAGGGCGTTACAGACTGTAAGTCAGTGTATGGTCCACACAGTATCTTTCACTTCACTGAATTGGAAGTTATGTTTGGTATCTTTAGTTGTTAGTGCCTTCCAGCTAAACAGACTTGGTTCTGTTAGGACATTACTTTCCACTTGTGGACAGTTAGTGTTGCTAGAGAAGTGGAAAAAACACATCAGTAAAGTCCTTGTTAAGATTTAAGAAGTTGCAATGGTTTCTGGAATTATGAAGAGTTTATTGATGGTGTCAGCAGCACAGGAGCTGGTTTGCACTGGGCAGGCTCTGAGAAGAAGGAGCAATGCTGCATAATTGTCTGACCTGTCAGCAGACATTCCCTTCCTCTCTGCTCTACAAAACACCCACCTGCTAATGAAAAGAAGGACAAAATCTTAACACAGAGTTAAAACATTTTCCCTGTGTTCTTTAATGTAAATGTCAATCATCTTAACCTTTTTTGTTGCTGTATGCTAATTTTTCTTCTTGGCAATTAGTAAATGTTGGATGTCAAATTAAGTTAAAATTAATGGCAGAGGCAAATGTTGCAGTTATTAGCTCACAAGTGTCTTTAACTAGTAGTGCGTAGAGATGCATTCCAAGCATTACAAACAGCTATGGATTAACCATCAAATGATGGTGAAGATTAATGATTGCCCTTTTAGCTCACTAATTTAGAACAATTTCTAGTAATTAATTTTGTATTATCAGCATTTACAGTTGCAAATGCCTTAAGGAAAATAAAAAATGACCTGATTCAAGTACATTTCAGATTCTTCAAGCTAACAGTTGTCATGTAAATTATTGCTTGCTTGAGGATTCTTGTTTCATCTGTAATCCCTTTATATGCTGTCTCTGTCCACTTGTGTTTAGTAATCACAATTTCTGTTTTGTCTTTCTTTTTTGTTGATCCTGCTTTTGTTAACCTTAGGTGTTTTCTTTATAGGGTGCATTGTTTGGCTTTGTGAACTTGTGTGCTTGATAAATGCCATGTCGTGCAACAGAAGAGTAGGAGAAGAATTGTCCAGTGTCTCCATCATAGTATCACTCTTCTTGGTTTCCTTTCAGACCAAGTTACAAATCAATACAGCGAGCAGAACTGCTTATACAGGATTGTTTAAAAGTTGGATTTTTCAAAGCATCGTGTCTTAAATTTACTTTCTTTGTAATATAAATAAAAAAACCCCATACTGTGAATGCATGCTTAAAAAATACTGGCTTAGGGAGTCTGTGATTTTGTGCATTGCTATTTTAATTTGAGTATTATTTAAATGACAGTATTTAAAACATTGTGACATGAATGCTTTTTGATGTTTATGGTGGAAGTAGGAATTGCTCTCCTTTTTAAGTGGATTGTTGGCAATTTTTTTTAGTGATGTTCTCCTGTAGTTCTGTATTGTCTGATTTTCTTTACCAGTGTGTCTCTTCTTGCAGTTTTTTTACGTTGTTCCTAAATCAGTGTAGATTCTCATCAGATTGTGCTTGGAGTTACTTGCCTGGAAGTTTACCTTGCCCATCTGTAAGGAAAAGTTGTCTGAACTGACCTTCTTGCCAGTCTGTTTTCTGGTCTTAATCAGCAGTCAGCAATCTTGAAGACCACATCTTGGTTTCCATGGTTGCTCTGTAGTGGCTTCCAAACCATTCTCTATTCCCTCTTTCAGATGAGACTGTGAGATTACATTGCATCTCCTTGCTATATGTGGTATTTTTAACTGTTAACCACGGCTGGGCAAAGACTAACTTGTTGCAGTTTCATCTGTAGCAGTAGAACTTGTAACATTCAACTGGAAAACCAAAACTAAGCAGTTTGTGATTAATGATTGACATGGTAACATTCAAGATTAATATCAATACCTGTGGTGCCTGTCTGACTTTAAGATAGCACATGTAGGTTATTAGGAAAAACAAAGCATTCAACAGGAAATTCTCCTAAGAGACAACATAGAGTAAGTAGCATGAGAAGATCTTGAAAAAAGAACAAGAGAAATATATTGCTAATAAGTACTGAGGTAGTGTAACAGTAACAGTGTTAAGTTTTCTAAATGGAATTTGGTTTTGTGATTATTCGGATTGTACAAATAGGGAACCTTAGATCTAGGTGAAATTTTCTCCCAGCACTGAAATTTTAAGTATATTTAAAATTAAATGAGAACTTAAAATGTGAAGGAAAGAGCTTGCAGACAGGGGTGCTCCTTTGTGGCAAGCTATTAAGGATCCTGGCTATGCCATGTTCATTAATGAGACAGTGAGATTCCTAATGATGGCCTAGAAAAATCAGAGTTTTCAGTAATCTAATGTGAAGTACAACAAGCAAGCTTGTTAGCAGCATGGTGGGATGGCTTCCATGGAGTGATGTAGAAAGTATAGACTGGGAAGATGAGGAATGGGAGTTTCCCTTAATGTGAAAGCAGTTGGAGTGCACAAAGCTCTGCCTGGGGAGGAGTAAGGAGCCAACTGAGAATTTCTGGATTAGGATTAAAGAGAAGACAGGTGAAGGTGATAGTATAGTGGCCATCTGCTACAGGCTGCCTGACCAGGAAGAACAATCAGATGTTTCTTGAGTTCATTGACAACTTCTTCCTCCTCCAAGCTGATAGAGGAGCCAACATGGAGAGGTGTTTTGCTGAACCATCATACTCACCAGCAGCAAGGGTCTTGTTGGGAATGTGAAGGTTGACCATGAGATAGTCAAGGGGAGGGAAGAAAATAAAAGCAAACTCACTACCCTGGATTTATGAAGCACAGGTTTTGGGTTGTTTTCATGTGAGGTAGATACAATGCTGGTAGATATGGTTGGTAAGAAAAAAGTCTGAAGCCACAACAGGCCTTTGTGTAGGGCACTGCCGTGGTAGCACTTTAGAAGAAAGTCAGCATTATAGAAAAAGAATGCACCACAGATTCTACAAGCTGAAATATAACTAACTGATCATTTATCCAAAAGTAGTTGCTAGCACTGTAGAATATGTTTGTGGAGTGGAAAGTCACTCAATGTGTAAGGAAGTGAATTAAAATCAAGGCCTGGCTAGATGGTCTGGTGTTGCTTTCTGGCCTTAAGCTCAGTGATTCCTTGAGGTGCTAGGGGAAAGCCACTGTAACAGATCTGACAATATGTTTTTAGAATGCATTTAAAGCTACATTCCTTGATGCTTAAAATTTACTTAAACCAGGGGTTGGTAATTTAGCAAAGCACTTGAATAGATAGGGCAGCCAGAATGTAGACCTTAATCGTGCTATTAAATCTTGTTGTGTTTTTTAGGGACCAGTGTAAGCATCAATTATTGCTTGGTGAAATTCTTCCAACAGTGTGAAGGTGCTCTTTTTGCAGGGTGGATTTAGCAGCTGCCAGCCCTGCAACACAACACTGTGATTGGTTCCATTAAGATTGAATTGTTGCTGTTATTGAACATGTTCTGTGAGTCATGTACTACTCTCCATTGCATTCAAGTTTGAGTGCTGAAAAAAAAGTTTGTTTTAGCAGGCCCTTTTAGCCACTCCCTTGTGATCATCTTGGTGTCATCATGCCATCATACCTGGCCACGTTTGTACAGGGGGGAGGTGGTAGCAAGAATTTGACATACATGGCTCCCTCATTTGACCCTTTCCACAAGAGAAACCAAACCCAAAGTGCCATTTTCATCTTCATCATTACCTTGTTTTGCCTTGGTTCAGGGGAAGCAGTGAAATGAGATGTTAAAGCTAGACCTGAGGCTTGTTAAGCAGTTGGATGTAACTTAACAGTGTTTAAAAAAAGTATTTACTGTAGTTAAAGCCTGCAAATACTTTTGAGGAGTCATCTTTACCTTTAATGTTTTAAAATACATGTTGCAATAACAAATCTGACACTGAAGGTGGAAATGAATAAGGGTAGCTGTGTTATCCCAGGTTTGTTGCAGCTATACTGGTATTGTGTAGGTAATGCATATACATATATTGTGGGTGAGTGTGCTTTCTGGGAAGTGCATACAGTAAGTTTTGCTGAAATAAATGGTCCTTTTATTTGTTGGATGTCTCTTAAAGATTTGTTGTCATAAAAGTTGAGTAATTTGGGAAATAGAGGAAGCAACAGGGAGAGAGAGAAGACATCAGCTCCAGTTGACAAGATTTCTTGTTCAGTAAAGTAATGGTTTGACCAAAAGTAGTAACTTTGCCCAATCGTGCTTTTGAAAACAAATTAAGAATGCAGGGAGAGCTTATTAGCATGATCTGCTGAGGGTTTCTTTTGACATCCTGACTGTTACAGTGTAGGAAGGAAGTACTTCTAAAATACTAATGCCCCTCACATGCTTTATTTAGCAACACCCTCTAACAAAATATTTCACAGATCCATTGTGACACTTGGATGAACTTACAATCATTTGTAATAATTTGCACTTTTTTGTTTCTGTGTATCTGGTTTAATATTAGCACAGGAAGACTTTCTTTGTTCTTAACATGAGGAAGAAGATATCCCAGTTGCTAGAGGCTCAAGTTTCAATTAAATCAGCTTGAACAAACAACATGCCTCAGGTCATGTGTTAAGTAGTACACTGCTACCACAGTATTTTAATTTATATTTGATTGATAATCTATGAGAAATACTATGTTAAAAAGCCAATGCTGACAACACAACATGTGAAGAACATTCCTTTTAATCTTTGTGCTTTGCCTCTCTCTGATTTCCTGTTATTTCTAGTACCTTTTTAACCTGTCAGGTTAGGTTTTGACTTAGATGTATTGTCTTAAGAGAAAATATTCCTACTGACTAATCATCACTTTCTCTATCACGTCAATGGGATTTTTAGATGAGATCCAAATGAATGAGTTTAGTATGAAGAAGATTTGGAAAATGTGAATTCATGTATTCAGTAAAATGTATTGTTCTGCTTTGTCTGTGGAAGATGTTTATGATGAAGAAAATTGTTTTTAAAAAAAACACCCATAGCTGCAGCTTATCTGTTGGGGAAATTTTGAGAACAAAGCTTACACATAAATAAACACTTCTGTTACAGAGATAAATCTGAATCTGAAATAGAAATGTATAGTAAACTAAATTGAATGACAGTGTAATAAAATCTTCAGTTGGTCTAGTAAAGTATTTCAACACACAGCTATTCATTTGGGCAAATTAGTTTTATCAGTATATACATAAAGATTTTTTTTATCTAGATTTTTAAAATATATGCCTAAAAGCAATAATAGTTTTTTTCAGCTCAGCCTCAGAAGGTCTTCCTTCTCACTTGAAACAGCTACCCAATCTGATTAATGTGCCTTTCAGACTGAGTGAACAGCATTCACCAAAGGGGGAGTCCTCTGGAGAATTTCAGATACCATTTGGAGGTCCCCAGGCTTTTAATTTGGCTTCATGCTCCTCTCTACCCTGACTTAGTGGGATTTATTTTTTTTATTGTAAACTTGAAAATCTATTTATCTTCGAATTGTTGAGCAAACTGAAGGTGCTACAATGTGTGAAAGCTCAGCTGTAGCTGTAGGTTATCAGCTATCTCAAATGCAATAGTGGTCTGGGTACTATGCTGTGGTGTTTTTATCTGCATCCTGTACAATTACTTGAATGCAAATAGCACAGATACCTCTATTTACATTTTATTGTAATTAGCCTAGGAAATGATGCCAGTTAGTAAACATTAAACTTGAAACATTTTCCCTTATTTTCCTAGAATTAATCTAAAAAATTCTGAATACTTATAATTTTCTGTATTTTCTTTCTATTTTTAAAATATTATTTTTATTTCTTTCTTTTGGCCAGGAATAACAGGTATACTAAAGAAAAATCTTGCTCTCAGTTGACGTTCTCTCCAAAGTGAAATTGCTTTTGATCACAAGGACATTATGCAGAATAAATTTATAGTACAATTTTAGGATTTGAGCAATTAATCTGGCTTTTTTTTCCCCCCCAGTTATTAATATGCAGTTTTTAATGTACTTTCAACTCTGTTCTTTTAGGTGACTTTTGAAATGCACAAAGAGACCCTTTCTCAAATGTATAGGGAGTACCAAGGGAAAGGAAGTGAAGGGAGTGGAATACATTCTTCAGCTCCACTTAGAACAATCTCTGGAGTTAGCAAGGAAGCTGAAATCAAGGGGCAGCAACAGTGTTTGGAGGTAAAAGAAGATGCTGCTGCTCCTTCCCGTGTTCCTGATGCTGGTATGGAGTGCACTACTGAAAAACAAGAAACAAATACCTCGTCAGATGGTGACCCACAAACTCATTCAGTGTCTAATCACAGGGAGGAGTTAGTGAGGGAAGGGAGGGAAACCACACAGCATTCCAAAGAAATGTCTTGTGTGGAATTGTCTCCGGAACCAGGAGCAATAGAGCACGATGCTTCAGAAATCAGTACTGGAATAGCTGAAGCAATTGAAGAATCTCTGAGCAAAGCTGATGAAGTTGTGGAAGAATCAGGAGCTGTCACTGCTGTGTCTTTAGCAATGCAAACTCCTTTGGAAGGAGAAACTTGTGAAAGTGCAGAAAGACTGGAAAAATCAGCAGTAGAGGTGGAAGATGAAGATGACTTTGTTGATTTGAAAGAGGAAAGTAGTATGTCTTTACCTTCAGAAGAATGTGAAGAAGCAAACAAGGAATGTAGCTCTGATGAAAGAGAAGTGACAAAGCAGGAAAAAGCAGTAGAGAAGGAACCTGAATCTGTGCTTTTAAAACCCAAAGATACCGAGGGTGTGGATGTGACAAAAGATCTGACTTCTTTCCCAGAAACAGTGAGTTCTGCAGTTCAAGAAGCAGCGACTCAAATGGATTCAGAAGGCAAAAAGAAGCTGGTGGAAGAAAAGGTTGATTTAAGTGAAATAAAAACAGCTCAAGAAAATGCAAATGCACATGTGTCAGAGCCTGCTGGAGCCTCTGACAAAAGAATTGCCAAGCTTGATGTTTCTAGTGTTGCATCAGATACAGAGAAGCTGGAACTGAGAGCTAACACATGTCTAGAAGCACCTCTGCCCCCCAGATCCATACCTGAGGTAAGCTCTACCTGTCCTTCATCTGTGTAGCTTAAAAATAAAAGGAAGTTCTTATTTTATTTTATGAGATTTAGGAAACTGTTCTAATGCACATCTGAGGGATTTTAGTGTGTGTATTTTTTGAGTTACCTAAAGAATTCTTTCAATCTTTGATTAAAACAGATGTAATTCTTACTAATATCTGAACTGAGAAGTCTCTTAAGATTTTATTCTTTGTACATCCACCTATGGATGCTGATGGATACTTAGTGGCTAGATGGACACTTCAGCTGTGGTGGTACTTCGGTTCTTAAAGTTGTAAGAATTGAAGGAAACATGCTGAGAGGATTTTATCTAGAGTTTTTTCTGGTTCTTTACTCAACCTCCCTTTTATAAACTCAGCTCTTGCAATTATTGAGAAGCAAACATGGCAGAAAAAATAGCACAAAGTTTTTTTCGTATCCTGGTGGAACTTGTGAAAATATTTTTTACACTAGCTGCTCTGTGGGAGGTACACACACACACGCACACAGGAAATATGTTTTAGAAATATAAAATCTGATTGTGTTGTCATTCCATCATGTCAGATCACATTTTTTTTGTGGAAGTGGAATTTAAAACTGGGCTTCTGTTGCATGCTGCAGTGCTCCACCACTCTAGTCTTTAGTTTCTAACTCAGCTTTTCGTGGTTAAATAGTCATGTGTCTTCTGCAGAGGTACCTGCTAATGGATGCCCTTCATTCTGCACCATTCTTCCTTAAAGGAGGAAAACCACTGCCTACAGCAACATATACTCCCCCTGTGGTAAGGCTGGGCTGCTGCTTGTGTATGCCTAGACTGACACGTGTGGTAGTGCAGTTGTAGACTAGTTTGTAGGTTTGTTATATCCAGTAAATAGCATTTGTGGAATCACTTCAGCTTGATTTGTTACCATGCAAACAGTCTAAACTTCTTGCATATCTTACAAGTCTCAAGTCTATTCATGCATATCAGTGTATGCCCTGGCAGCTAATAATCACTTTCTTTTTTTTTTTTTTTTGTGTGTGTGTGTGTCTGCAAATTGTGTGATCAGACCTCAAGGCAGCAAGATTCTTCAGGACAAGAGCTAGCTGCAGCATCAGAGGGGCAGAGAAGAGACTCTAGGTCAACTGTGTTCAGGATTCCTGAGTTTAAGTGGTCACTGATGCATCAGCGCTTGCTCACAGACTTACTCTTTTCCATAGAAACAGATATACAGATGTGGAGAAGGTAAATTTCTGTGCTTCCCATGGAATAGTCTAGACTGCCACTTCAGTTATAATTAGCTGCATCAGAGCTGCTCTTTGACTTGGAATTTTGTACAGCTGGTACTTTGCTCATTATTCAGCAGCTTTACTTGTTTTGTGACCTATACCTAACTATTCTCAGATTATTTTTAATATTCTTTACAGTAATAAATGTGTATTGGTTGAGGTCCTGCACATATCTTTTGAATAAAATTCTGGGTATATTGAAGTCAATGACAGCCTTGCTATTGATTTTTATTAGACCATGATTTTCCACATTCCTAATGTATGTAAGGGCCTTCATCTTTTATTAGTATTTAAATATGGACTAAAAAAAAAGCTATAAATAGTATTTATTGCTTCTGCATCTAGAATACTCTGTTACTGCTGTAACAGTAATCTGGAATGTAAATCATCGAGATGAATTTAGTAAAAAAAAAAAGGACCTTTGAAAATAGTGGTAATTCTGCATCTTAAGATTTAATAGCTTAAATAAGAGTGATATCTGTTGATTATCTTGAAGTAGTGAATGTAAAATTTAAAGTTCCTGCTGACTGGAAAAGGGGAAACATAACACCCAGTTTTAAAAAGTGAAAAAAGGAAGACCCAGGGAACTCCAGGACAGTCAGTCTCAGCTCTGTGCCTGGCAAGATCATGATCTTCCTGAAGTCTCTGCTAAGGCACATGGAGAACAGAGAAGAGATAAGTGACAGCCAACATGGTTTCCACTAAAGGCAAATTGTACCTGATGAATTTAGTGGCCTACAATGGGCTTACAGCACTGGTGAATAAGGGAAGAGCAACTGACATCATCTTACCTGGACTTGTGCAAAGTATTTGACACTTGACAAATGACATCCTTGTCTCTAAACTGAAAGAGACAAGTAGACCACTTGGTGGATAAGGAATTGGCTGGTTGGTTGCAGTCAGAGGTCCACAGCTCAATGTTTGGATGGAGACCAGCAATAAGTGCTGTCCCTCAGGGGTTTGTATTGGAACCAATATTATTTAACATGTTTGTCAGTCACATGGATAAGGGGATAGAGTCAAGTCTACACATAAACACCAGGCTGAGTGATTTAGTTGCTGCATTTGGGAGGCTGGAGAGGTGGGCCCATGCAAACTGCATGAAGTTCAACAAGACCAAGTGCAAGGGGTTGGGGCAAGCCCTGGTATCAATACAGCCTGGGTATGAAGGGGGTGGGATCACTATCAGCCCTGCAGATAGTGTCTTGAAGGTGTTGGTTGGTGAGAAGCTCAACAGGAGCCAGCAATGTGAGCTTGCAGCCCAGATAGCCAGCCATGTCCTGGGCTGCATCAAAAGAAGTGGGGCCAGCAGGTCCAGGGAGGGGATTCTTCCTCTGTACTCTGCTCCTGTGAGACCCCACCTGGAGTGCTGTGTCCAGTTCTGGAGACCCCAGCACAGGATAGACAGGGGGCTGTTGGGATTGAGTCCAGAGGAGGGTCAGGAAGATGTTCAGCGTGTGGAGCACCTCTCCTGTGAGGAGGGGCTGAGAGGGTTGGGCTTGTTCAACCTGGAGAAGAGAAAGTTCCATGGGAAGACCTTACAGCAACCTTCCAGTACCTGAAGGGGCTACAGGAAAGCTGGAGAGGGGCTTTTTACATGTCCTAGTGATAGGACAAGGAGTAATAGCTTTAAACTTCAGAAAGCTACATTTAGGTTAAACATTAGGAAGAAAGTCTTTTGTGTGAGGGTGGTGAGACCCTGGCCCTGGTTGCCCAGGGAAGTTGTGGCTGCCCCATCAGTGTCTCAGGCCATGTGGGATGGGGCTTGGAGCAACCTGGGCTGGTGGGAGGTGTCCCTGCCCATGCAGGGGGTTGCAACTGGATGAGCTTTAGGGTCCATTCGAACCCGTTCTATGAAATTGAACCATATACCTGTACTGGCCCCAAAATAAGGAATGTATGTAGCTAAGATGTATTTTTAGCTCATATTCAGTTTTGAAATTCTGTTTCCATGTTTGAAAGGATTTAGGTTTTTGGGTTTTGTTGATATTTAATTTTTCTGAGAAGCCCTTCATATTTGCTTTATTTTTCTACAAGTTTTAAGTTTGAATCTAGTTAACACTTCAGGAAACTGTTATTGTATTACCAGGTACAGTTACTTCTGCTGTCTTAAGTAATCATAGACCAGCCTACAATATATCTCTGAATGATGTTTGGCACACCTCCTGATGTCTTTAGCAAGCTATGATGTGGAAAGCTTAAAGAACAGAAAGAAATGTAGTTTTAGGTTGAAATTAAGGCATGTCAATTGATGTGTTACTTTTGCTCCAGGGCTGTTTCAGTTTTATGAAAGCATAAAAATGCTAAACCACCACAAAAATAAAACTGTACTCTGATATTTTTGTTTTTTGTTTTTTGGACAGTCATTCTACAAAAACTGTGATGGACTTTGTGAACAGCAGTGACAATGTCATATTTGTGCACAACACAATTCACCTCATCTCTCAAGTGATAGACAATATGATCATGGCTTGTGGTGGTATATTGCCATTGCTTTCTGCTGCCACATCTGCTACTGTAAGAAATTTCATCTTTATTTGAAAATCTGTCTGTTGTGGGAGGATGTCTGTCTTTGTGCAGTGTACTAACTGTTACTACTTAGCAATTATACCTGTCCTTTTGGAAAGGGGGAGTATGTGTGTGATATTTCCACAAGCATTTCTTTCCTCCCTTTTACCTTCATGCTTTTTCCCAAGATCAACTTGGTGTCTGCAGTCTTGGCCTGAAGACACAGAATTTGCCCAGCTTCATTCTCCCACTGTGTTCTGGAATGGGATTAAATCCTAATACCAGTGGTTGTTCCTAGAATATGTTAAATTGTTACTTTTGGATGAAAATAGATTTCCAGCATACCTTTTTCTTAATTTATATTGTAGGAATATCACTTTTGTGGGTAAGTAAAGCTATTTTCAATTTTTCTCTGTGTAGCATGAATTGGAGAATATTGAGCCAACTCAAGGACTTTCAGTAGAAGCATCTTTAACATTTCTCCAGAGACTTATAAACCTTGTGGACGTGCTAATTTTTGCAAGCTCTCTTGGCTTCACTGAAATCGAGTCTGAGAAAAATATGTCATCTGGAGGAATTCTGCGGCAGTGTCTGCGTCTGGGTAAGCAAATAAAGCCACTTACTGAGTAAAAGGGCTCACTGTTAATACTTAGCAATTTATTTTGTTACTGGCTAGCCTAATTTTTTCCTGTCCGTTTGCTGTTAAATCAAGATTAAATTTAATCTGAGGAGCATTGGGATCTTGTAGGATTTTACTCTTACTGTATTCTGCAGTGCATTTGCATACGTGGGGTTCTTTCCCTCCTAAGAATTTTAGCCAAAATAAATGGATAAGTTTGGTAGCCTGACTGTTGTGGATGCATGGTTTGATTTTATCGATGAAGATACTATTTTTGCCAATGTTCCCCAAATAGTCAAGGCTGAGAATATAGCAGCTTTAGGAAAAAGAGATCTTTTACTATACACAAACCCATGAACCTTTAGGATATGTAGAAAAGAGGTTTGAATCCTGAGGTCAGTAGGTGAAGGTATTGTGAAAACTAGGGATGCAGGTTTCTAAAGAATAGGGTTCAACTTGGGCAGTAGTTGTACCCATCATTTTAGTCTATCTGCCACAAATTGAATTTAAAGGAAGTGATCATTAACTAAAAACTAAAGAGTATCCTGGAAATGAGACCATCCAATATGATAACTAAGTTCAGTTAGCTAATAGAGGAGTAGAGTTTTCATGCTAGTTGCATGCTGGAAGACTTTCTGTAGTGAAAAGTTTAATTTGTATGAGTGCCAGAGCATCTCAGAGCCTCAGCAATAACTATCCTTCCTCTCCCTTTCTATTAAAAAGTTTAAATTAAAACTTTGCCCAGGTAGCACAAGATTTATGGGATGGCAGCAGGTATAGATGTGGGGAAGTTCTTTTTTCTTTTGAAAATAATATTAGAAGATGAAACAGGCACTTCTGTGAAGCTGAAAAACAAATGGTGTAAGTTCAGAACACTTACTCCAAGAGTCCCAGAGCACTGTGAAGCACATGTTGCTGTTTGTTTCACTGGTCTATCACTTCTCTTCCTTCCCTGCTGGTCTGTGACATTTAGCTGTCTTCAGTCTCCCCTCCCTGTGGTTGTATGCATGGTAAAATTTCAATGAGGGATGCTAACTTCCTCACTTTGAACTATCCATTAGATATAGCATGTTTTCTAATAGTTTCATATTCATTATTAGCTGTAAATTATTAAAGAATTTTGAGCATTGTTTTGTGACTATCTAAAATTTATGAAAGCAAAATAGCATTTTACTGATGTGCTTGAACTTTTTAATTTAAGTGATAAACAGAAATGTGTTACACATCTCTGCAAGAGCTATAAACAGTACTGTTTCTTGGAGTAACTCTTAACATTTCTTTTCCCTTCAAGTATGTGCAGTAGCAGTAAGAAATTGCTTGGAGTGTCAGCAGCATGCACAGATGAAGCCTATTGGAGACATTGGGAAGAACCAAAAAACAGTGCAGGGCTTTATAGGAATGGGAAAGTCTGCAGCAAAGGCAAGTTTAAGACCACATTTGGGAACACTAAGTCAATAGTTATTACTTGGTACAGAGGGATAAATTCATAAATTTGTATGTGCACTATGGATATTCTAATGGACCTGAAGGGCACAAAAATCCCAGAAATCCTGAAGTAGTTTTTTTCCCAAGGTCTGAATGTAACACTTACCTATTTAACCTTCCACAGGGAAATAAATCGCTCCCCAGAACTTCCCAGTTCTTTTTTTCTTTTAAAGGTGAAATGCATATCTGATTTTTGTGCTCCAGTTATGAAAATATGATGTACAGTGGGTGATTGGTTCTTGGTAGAATGCTTTAGGAAAAAAAAAATATATATATGAAACAGTGATATTTGTTTTTCAATAGAGTCCAGTGGATATTGTGACTGGTGGCATTTCCCCAATACGAGACCATGACAGACTCCTGCAGGACATGGATATTAACCGGCTGCGAGCAGTAGTGTTCAGGGATATAGTAAGTAACTGACACGTTTTCTCTGTAGCTAGTTTTCTGCATGTATCTTTTTGCTGAGCAGTTGCAGTCTGGCTCTAAAGGGAATTTACAAAAAACCAAGTATTGCTCACAGTAATTAGGAACTCATCATACTCTGCAGCACTGGTAGTGTTTTGGATTGAGAAGAGGGAGAGGTGAACATTGCTGCCTGCTCATTGGGCTTTTTGATATCTTCCTAAGAGCTGACTTTCTGGAATTCTGCCTGTTCTGTATAAAATATGTTGCATTTCATGAAGATACGTACTTGCACATGCTGTGCATAGACAAACTGCTTATGTATAATATGCATCATAATGATGTTTATGCTTCTTGAAAAATTATAATCTCCCTAGTTAATTAGAAATTAGAGGTCATCTCTAATTCCATTCCTTCCCCTCAGAGGAACCAATTTGTGTGCATGTGCTGTAAATATGCATATGTTTTTTAGTCTTGAATTGACTAAAAATATCTTTGCCCTATGTCAGCAGCTTTATAGCTGATATTGAGGAAATTGAGATTGATTGCTCAGAAAAAACACCTCTGTAAGCAAATACAGCAGCTATAATGGCTATGAGTCATTGGTGCCCACAGACTTGGGACACCAGAACTTATTTTACAATAATTGGACTATTCAGCAAGTATAATGATTTACACAGTGGCTTTTGATCTATCCAGAATAGTGAAGGATCTTTTGGGTTTATTTTTACAGCAATTATCAGTTGAAACCAACTTCTGTGAACCCCTTTTTCAGTGTTAATTGTGCAAAAGAGTAACAAAGTGAATCTTCCATAGTGGTTGCAACAAAAATAATCCTAATGATGCAGTCTTCAAAATCAGGCACATTTTGTGTACTCATTTTTTCTTTAAAAGAAACCCAGTATGCACACACAGCCTCTGCTTTTTTGCATATCTAATCGACCAGGTTTTTTGTTTCACAAATAAACATAACATGAGGCAATAACTCTGATTTATAACTACTGGGTTGATCTGTGGAGGAAAAACAGACATTAAAAGATCTACTTTGGAATAGTTTTTATCTGACCTCCTTATACTTGTATTTAAATATTTTATGTTTGATTTGCATTCAGTTTCTTTATTGTGTTCAGCATGTAGAATTGTGTTTGGCACAATTTGAACCTGTACACCCTTTCTCTTTCTGGTTGGTCAGTGAGGATCCAAATATTAAGTTCTGTGATCCCAAAGTGTACAAAGCTTTTCTTCCTTTGACAGCCAAAGTTGACAAGCTTAGGCTGAATCATAGTGTCCAGTCAGATCTGGGATGTGCTTCTTTTCTCCCTTTTACTAGGAGTGACAGAGCACTCTGCAGAGGTACCTGCCATAGTTCCTATTAGAATTTCTTTGTAAGATTTTAGGAAAATCTGATCATGAAATTAGAACTGTAATGCAAATTCATGTGTTCATCTGGACAATCTGGTGATAAATGAAACTTTAGCACTGGCTCTGGAATTAAAATTTCCTTCATTTACATGTGGGAGTTTATAAATACTTTTACAGTTTTATTGTGTACACTTGCCTGCTTGTACTTCACAGCAAATACTATTAATATCTTGGTACGTTTGAGGAGGCATCATAGAGGAAACACCTGTAAATAAGTAAAGGGGACCTAGTCCCTGCACTAATTCAAGGCATGTAGTCAAAACACACAACCTTAGTCAAAGTTTTCATATTTATATGTAAAAAGATGAAAGGATAGGTGGTACTTGAATAGGGTTGCTGTGCTTTCTAGCTTTATAGGTGAGACAGACTTTGACTAGAGAATATTGCTCTTCCATTGCTGACATATCAGCTTACTCTTGGTGTATTTATGGCAGCACTGGGCATACTGTACAGAAAAATAAACATGCTACTGAAATTGTAATGGAAAAATCTGTTTCTCTTTTTTGCAGGAAGATAGTAAACAGGCCCAGTTTTTGGCTTTGGCTGTTGTGTATTTTATTTCTGTGCTCATGGTTTCAAAATACAGAGATATACTGGAACCTCAGAATGAAAGACGACCACCAAACCATAGCCAGACACTCAAGGAATCAGAGAATGAAAATTCTGAAACTGCTGCTGCAGGTGAACTGTTAATTGTTTGGTCAAATGTAACAATGGGTCTTACCCATCTGAAAATCCTGTAGAAGTCCATGTGAAATTTTTTAGAAATACGCCCATTGTAACTGCTTAAATGAACAGCATCACAATATTGAGTTTGCCTCAGTATTTGTATGTATCTTCAGGTCTGAGAAGAGCCTGATTGCTTTAGGTTGATTTTGCTGTGTAGAGATGGCTAATCTCACTCAAGTAGCTCAGTATCCATGAATGCTAGTTGCAGAAACTTTACAATTTTGTGTAAGGTTAAGCATGCATAAGCACAGACTGGCAGCTTTTTGTTTCCACTATCAGATTTTTTCCTCTTTTCTTCTTCTGTCGGGCAATCAATTAATTTTCATTCTTTGACTGATGAGTCATTATCTTCCATTTCCTTGTCTATGTTTTTTGGATGTTGTAATTTTTCAGCCTTCTCAGAAATTAGGAGGAAAATTCTCTGTTCTAAGTTTCCTATTAAATACCTAAAGGCAATATTAAATCTCTAAGGAAGCAAGAGGAAATACTTACAGATTTGTTATTTCACTTAATCACCTATTAGCGTTACTACTTTAGGAGCAGTGTGCTGAATGCAGTTCTGCTAATAATGGACTTAAAATGTGTTTTCTGTTTTTGGTATGAACAGATGTGGAAAACCCATCTGCTGCTCTCAGTGCTTCAGCCTCCACTGAAGATTCAGAAAGTACAGCATCTATACAAAGAAGAGATTCTGGTCTTGGGGAGGAAGCAGCTTCAGGGCAAACGAACAGTTCTGGTAGAGCTGCTGAAGCAGGACCTCTGAACATCAGTGCAGGTCCAGATGCAGTCAGTGAAGTACTGTGCACACTCTCTTTAGAAATAAATAAGTCTCAGGAGGGCAGAAGTGGGACAGGAACTGAGGACAGTAAGCCTGTAACTTCTGTGCCATCTGCAAAAAATGTCAATGTAAAAGACATCCTGAGAAGCTTGGTAAGCATGCCAGCTGATGGGACTGCAGTGGATGCTGCTCTTCTGCCACCACCCTTCCTCGGAGTTCTTGGTGATGGAGCTGCTGAGCAGCCTGTACAGTTCCATTCCTTTGACAGGTAATGTAATTTCTGAAATATCTGGGCTATTTGATTTTGTTTAAGATGCCTGTAAGGAACAGAAAAATTCATGCTCCCCAGGTCTCATGAACAGTGTCATCTAGTAGTTAACATAATCAAGATGCTTTCATTTACAAGTAGAACCTTTGACTTCCAAGTCCACCAACATCACACAGATTCACCAGGAAGATACACTCTACAGTTCATGGGGTGCTACATGATGCTATGTTAAGCTACAAAAGACTGAGGAAATAAAAAATGGCTGATGATGGGGTTATGCTTGAAGCTGTTGGAGCCAGCACCTCTTTTATAAGAGGTAACTTTTCTTTCTCCATATATGTTATAGCTCAGAAGCAATATGGTAAAAAGGCAAAAAAATGGCCTAGAAAGGGCTGCAAGAGTAAAAGAAAAGGTAAACTGCTCTTTTGTCTTTGCTGTTCCCCTGTTCTTAACTGCAGCAGTAACAGACAAGAGCTTTTGCACTGTCCATAGCTGGTCAGTTTTAAAGGACCCAGGAAGTAAAATGGACATTAAGTAACTTAAAGTAATGATGTGTAGATTAGCTTGTGTACTGATCACAAAGCTGTATCTATTTTCTGTTGCTGTGGACCTGCAAAAGAATGCTGGTTTAATAATGGTTACAAATGGGTCAAAAACAATGGAGCAATCACCTATGTGTCCTTCTGCCTAAGGAATACTCTCCTGTTCATTTATGAAAATGCATCTGTGTGCTGCCTTTTGGTGATAAATGCTCACATAAAATCTTTCAGGCTTCTTTCAGTAGATAAATCCCTAAACTGTTAGATTTGCTTTGTTGTTACAGTAGCTTTTAAAATTCTGTTTGATAAATATCTGCCTTTCTTAATGCTCATGTGCTGTGGTGGATTTAAAATAGAGCATTCTTGCTTTGTTTCTCATCTCCTTTTATACTGAAGTCCTCTTTCCTGATAGCAACTTTGGTGTCCCCTACACCTCAGTCTCATTAATCCCTCATCTTTTCCCAAGTATGGTAGAATAAATGGTCTTTTACTGTGCTTATTGACTTTTACAGCTTCATGATTCTCAAAAACAGTGAAGAAAACAAAGAACAACAGAAAGAATGGCATCACACTTGCATCCCTGACTCTAGAAAAGCCTTATGCTTATTTCAGAAACCCTGTAGTCGAGGTGGTGCAAGGGGATTTCGTTACCATACTGTGATCTGATCCAGAACTACCTCTGGCTCTGATGTCTTGGCAGTCTGGGGCTGCCTTGCTCAAACCAGCAAAACTTTGATGACCCAAGAAAGGCGTGCAGCTGTCAAAAGGAGGGTCAGGGTGCCACTGGCTTAATGGGCCTTCTCAGCTCAGATAGCTGTATCACTAGAGGGGGAAGAGATGGTGGAGGTTGTCTGGCTAGATTAGAGGCAGATGGTGTGTGCTAGCATTTGATCCCTTAGCTCTTGTCTCAATGTAAATACTATCTTCTGCTTGTGATGCTAAGCAGGAGGAGCAGTAGGAAGGTGGAGGTAGAGGGGAAAAATTGGGAGAAAACGGACACTTTTCTCTTTGTTGTCACACGTCTTTGCCTGCTGCTAGCCAAATGCTTTTAGCACTTGCCCATTGAGGCTTGGCAAAGTGGGAGATTGATGCAAAACAGCATGATGTTTTAGTCTGTGACTGATATTTTTCCTCAGAGAATTCTTTTGTTTGTTGCTGAGTAGTAGAGATTTAAACCACAAAATGTGTCTCGATCTGCTGCAGAAGTTGGCGTTGCATTTAGGAATTATATTTTTGCTACTGCAAAAACTGAAGGTTTCTGCTACCTGTGCAAATCTGATTTGAGTTGGTGTAAAGCAAGGAAACCTGGGCACTTGAACTCCTGGTATCTAACATAGGTAGATTATGCCTACAAAACCTTCTCAAGAGGAAAGCGTGCAACTTAATTTGATAATACGTACACTACTGAATTACTGCACATGGTAGCAACCCTTCAGTCACTCTCAGTTCTGTGGTCTCTTTTTATATAGTTACAAAGTCACTCAAATAATGAAAAGAATGCCTTAAATTGCAGTGTGCTTTGTAAAACAAGTCCCTGAGAAGCTGAACTACTGCCTGGCTTCTGCTTTTATTTTTCCCTCAGTGTGCTCTCCCAGGTGGATTCTGCTCTCCTTTTCCCACCTCCCAAGTGCCAACCATTTGCAACCACAACTCTTAATATCCTCTCACTTCAAGCTTGAGACATAAATACTGTATCAGATACTGAGAGGAAACGTGTCTGGTGAAGGAATATGGACAGAGGAGTGAAAAGGTGCATGAACTGAAGCAGCAGACAGCACCAGGCTTGTGTGTGGAGGAGCAGAGGGCTTTTGGGGTCTTGTGTAGTTCCTTGTCCCAATCTGGACTGCTCCACAGTGATACCTTGCAGGTGTTAATTTCCCAGGGCTTTTTGTGTTTAGTGAGTGGGGCTAAATATGTGAAGAAAAGGTTGTGAACTAGCATAAAATATTTTGTCTTTCAGCAGTTGCACATGACCTCAGATTGTCAGCAGCTCTGTGTTCCTAGGTGGCTTAATTTTTCATTTCCTTCCTTTTGTGGGTATGTTGGGTAGTCAAAAGTGTATTTAATGATGTACAAGTCTTACCTCCAGTCAATTATCATCTGGTAGTGACATGCACAAGCTTGCCCTTATGGTAAACATGTTAATCTTGGATCAGGCATATTGCTAACTAGCTAATAAATCAATGGATCAAAAAGTAGAGTGACTGTGCAAATGAAGCATTTATATTTCAAATTATATTGGGAGGAAGGTTTCATGACCACTTCCAAGTGACTGAATCTTTATATTGTGTATCTCTGCTTGCAGTCCAAGTTTTATGCTCTGAAATTACACCTACTGACAATAGCAGGAAGGAATTGTAACAAGGAAAGAAAAACTTTTTTACAAAAAAATGTAACTACCTGGGAAATAGTAGCTCTTATTTCTGGGCTAGACATAAAATAGTAAGGTACATCAGGAAAGTTTGGGAAAACAGACTTTGGGATGCTGTCTTATTTTCCACATCTGGTTTATATTTAATATGTGTTGTTTGGTGGTAAACACAAGTTCTGTGAGTTAACTTTTTTTCCCCTTTTTTTAAAAACACTTTGTTAAAATTGCTCCCATGTAGCAGCTTACCAGTGGGGTATCTCTGGGAATTTCAAAGCATCTCTCTGATCCTGCATTTATCTCAGGAATGCTGTGTCAGAAATCAAAACTCTCCTCATATCTTAAGGATTATCAACTTCCCAGCCATAGCTGGAGAGTATACAGTAACAGCTATGTGAGTGAAACCTTACTGAAAGGCTGCCAGGTTGCAAGCCTTTGCAAACAACTAGGTGTATGTGTTCATTCCCATGCCAAAAATCTTCTTCTTATCGTATGTGAAGATGCAATCCTGTGATTAGTGGGTGCCAGGGGTTTATCATGATAGAAGTCCAAGACTTGCATTGGCTTTTTCCCAAGATTCACAGGGACATGAATTAGTGTTCCAATTTCAGTGTGTTCTAACCCAAAAGTTTTCTTACTTACTAGCAATCTTGTAGAATAAGAGGGGAGACTAATGCAAGCAAATTTAAATAAAACAGAAATAAAAGTAACCAAAGCATAGGATTAAAAAAACCCCAAACTGTTGCTCTTCTGTTAGTCTAATAAAACCCATAAGCTATCACGTGCCATTTTTACTGTGCAATTTGAAAAGGAAATCTTGGTTTCTTCTAACTTTTACTACTTTTTGTGGAAACATTCAATAATCATGTCATTATAGGATGCTGATGCTGAGGGTTCAGAGGAGTATAGGCTCTTACATCATGGTCTTGTGCCATTGAGCTTAAATCTGCAGCTAAACTGTAACTTACAGAATAGATATGTTAATAAGCTTGTTTTTCATTTTGGAACATCATGAAATGATTGAGCAAGCTTGTGTTTGCTCATTTGTCAGTCAGTGTAGTGCCTGTGTCTTTGTGATTGTTGATTTCTGGTACTTCAGTTCAAATTTAATCCAAGTTTGGGGTGTTTTTTGGGTTTTTTTGTTTGTGTTTTTGTGGGGGGTTTTTTTGTTGTTGTTTTGATTTGTTTTTAATGGAATTAATACATATTAGGCTTCATTGATTTGGGCCTCAAAAATAAAAAGAATAAACTGTTGACAGAGTTAGGTCTACCAGGTTGTAGAGACAGAATATGAGGATGGAGGATCTGCAGATGAGAAGCTCAGCTCTCGTGGCACATCCAACAGTTTGCTTTCTTTGGAGGCAAGCTAGTTGAAGCCTTCTTCCTCCCAAGCTGATTTTAAAGTTCTCTTATGAAATTGAATACATTCCTTCTGTCATCTCTTCTCTCCCTGCACCCTTCTCTGTTCTCTCCTGGTTTTGAGTCTCTTACTCTTTAATTCTCCTTGGGTATTTTGAGGAAAATAGGAGAATGGGTATTACTTACAGACAGCAGAGCCCATGGAATGACACTGCTTTCCTGACTCATAAAGTAGGGGTAAAAAATAAGTCTCTGATCTTTTTACTCATTGGATGGGAGCCTTGCAGTGAGCATTGTTTTGGTAGCCTGGGACAAGACTGATTTCTTTTGGTTTTGAATTAAAAGCATTATCCCATTGGTAAAACTGTCACCCATATTGCTGTTCAGTGCTAGAAAATGAAATGTTGAGAATTAAATCTGTAAGAATTCCTCTGTGTCAAGAGGAATTAGAGCTCATATAAGTATTTTTAAATTATAGTGAGGTCATGAGTTTGGCCTGGCCCATGATGTATTAGGAATATTTGACTGTCACCCAAGGAAAATTTTTGCCTTGAAATATATTTAAAATTAATTGCAGACATGCAAACTTGAAAAAAAAATATTTAGCAAAATTACTCCAAATTTAGGAGATATTTATAGATATTTTGTCTCTTTATACTAAAACAGAATGGTGTTTCTGTTACTTCAGACCTTGGTGTTCTGAAACCCAAGAAATCTTTCAGTGAGCAAATCCTTATAGAATTTGGCAGAATACATCATTATTGTATAAGCCTTTGTCTGTGATGGAAGTGGGTGTTCAGCTCAGTGCTTTGTGCTCATTCAGCAGTGAATAATTGTCTACAACACGAAGGCTTCTTACACTTCATCATAATTGGGACTAATAACACACTGACCTTCAGGCTAAGAGGTATTTATGGTGGCTAGTTCTCACTAAGCCTGACCTACCTTTATCAGTTCACGTGCTGCAAATTCCTACTTTAAAACTTAAATATTTGATTTTAAATTTAAAAAGGCAAACATGTAATGGAGTCATGGAAATGAAGCAACTAAACCATCATTTTTACCGTAGTGCTTGAGATCTGCTTGAAATGCACTTTCAGAATACTTTTATGCCATTTCTCTAGTTTGTTTTATTTCTTCTGAATCTCAGTATTATGGCAATGAGTGCTATAATATACAAATGTGACCTAAAAGTAGAGAGTTAGCTGAAATAGTATGATAATGTGAATGTTAAAGAGTAAAATTCATGGATGGTTTTCTTCCATGTGATATTTCTCTCCCCAGGGGTGAGGTTGCTTAAGGTATGTTCTTACTCTGATGAAACTGGTGCATGATTACAGATTTTAAAAAAAAATAATCTTGTTTTTATAGATCTAGGGAAATACGCTATAAGGCCACTTCTTGATGAGTATTTTATTCATATGTGTAGCAATATTGAACTTTTTACGAAATGGTTACCAGTTTAACCACAAAAGGGACTGTCTATCCTATGTGCTCTTTAAATGCAAGTGCCCCATTACTTGAGAGAAGATGAAAGCACATTAATTTTTAAGACATTTCCCTGACAAAGTTATCTATTTAACAATGTGCTAAATGTTCCTTATTTTCTGGTTTATTTTATTTTCTACAATACTTAATCTACATTTTCCTGTCTGATACATTCTTTCTGCCAGTTGTGTTCATTTTACTTGTATTAGCATTTAAATAATCTTTTGAAAGAAGAACACAAAGGAATATTGATGGTTAATGGCAAATATTTCTGTTTGAACACAATTGCATTTCAACTAAATATTCAGAAAGAATATAATCTTATTGCACAAAGAAGGAGAAATGTAGGAATTTCAGAATTCTTGAAATGCAGAATACAGAAACATGACCAGTGTTTATGCTTCAAGTATCTTAATTTGCTTTCCAGTATGTGGTAAATATGAATATGTTTGTGAGTGCCAAAACATGCTTGCATAACTTGAAGAAGGCCTGGAAGTGGAAATTCCTAAAGCAAATCCTCCAAATGCAACGTGAGTCAGTTTGCACCATTGAAGGGGAAGACATAGATAGTAAACATCACTTTACAAATAATGCAGCAGTGCATACCTGTCAAGTAATTATGTTAAGCTACTTCAATGTTGTGGATTGTTTTTGAACTATTTTAAGGATTTTTTTGAATCAGAAGCTTATGGCTACTGTCCAGGAGACAAAAAGAAATTACACTGAGGATTTGGGGTTTCTTCACATAACATTTTTTGGACAGTATGCAGCTCCCTCTCTGGCTGTGTGCTTCAGAATGACACAGATAAACTTTCTTTCCTCATGAGAAATACTGTTTATTTCATGCTGGCTTGAAAAGGCAGAAATAATTTTGGTTGGCTGTTGAAGATGACTACCTAAAATAAATCCAGTAGAGAACTAGTCTGCTGCTGGAAAACAGCTTTATGGTGAGTTGTTCAAAGCCTCTGTGTTCTTCCATGGTTCTGATTTTTAATGTGAAGCAGCAGTTTTGCCAGGCCCTTTCCTCTTGCCTTTTGTCTTGCTAACTCATTATGGAGCACAGTAGAAGTCTTTGGTTGTGGGGTATCATGAACACTGAATCCTTAAGCAAGCTTGTAAGAAAAGGCACCAAGGACTATCATGACCTTTATGTTTCGGAATTATCAGAGAATTTATGATTTTTTTTGTTTTTTTGTTCAGTGAGGTATTATAAGCAACCTCAGTTTTATCAGAACACTCTGGTACTGTCTCTTGCTCAAAGCACATGGTGACTGTAGCTGGAATACAGGTGTGCAGACCTGTCAGGAGTGTTTTGAAGGTGACACGTTCTGCTGTATTTCAGAGTCTGAAACCTTTGCTTCGGTTTTTATTCTTTGAATCCAAGTAAAAGGAGTGATATTGTGTAATTAAAAAAAAAACCACAAAAAAACCTGCTGTAACCTGTCACTGTATTAGTGACATATTGCTGATGCCAGTCATCAGAGTATCTTCCTTAAAGTGAATGTCTTGGCTGGGTACTGAAAACTTGAATAAATGTGTTAGAATTCTTTTTGTATGTGCTTCATGGAAAGTAAGTTAGTGAAGACAAGATTTGCAGCTGTACTTGTATTTCCAAACTTCTACAAAAGGCAGAAGATGGTGGCCATTTACTGCTGTCTGTCACAGCCCTGGGGAAAAAAATAAAGTAATTCCTTTGCTTGAATGCACTCCTTCTTGGGGAGCTGTTGAGAGTCTGGCAGCATGCTGGAAATACTCCCTCAGTGCACCTACACTTAAGCACACTCAAGGTCAGTAGAAGTTTACAGGAAGGAACATAATATATAGGCTTTTGTCAGAAACAGCACAGAAAGTGGAGGACTGCTGGAGCTGGGATTTCTTTTGTGTCCACTCGTTGTAAGCTGCAGATGAGCAGTGTCAGGGTAGCAGCTCCAGCTGCACCCAGGCTCTCTTGCTCCCCTGGAGCTTCAGAGCTGTCACTTACCCCATGAGGAGCTTCTTCTAGTAGTGCTAAAATTACTCCTGTTCTAAAATTCCTGCTTGATCTGTTCCAGCATGTTAATTTCTGTATTTTCACCTGAAAAGAGGTGGCTCTGGTATATAATATCAGTCAATTCATCTATTTATGTATATATTTTTAAGGTTTCGATCTGGCTTGCCCTGTATTACTTAAAATGCCTCTTGTTCTGTAGTTCCTGGGGATCTTAGCAGAGTCAGAGTAGGATCTGTAAACTTCATAGGAATGCTGAGGACACAGCTGTTCTGATTTCATGTTTTGAGAGAATTCTTCCTGACTCTTTATGCCCTGGAAATGGAAACCTTCTGTAGATTATTTGGTTTTACCCTCAAAGTAGTTTGATGTTTTCCAAGTTAAAATTAATTACTTAAATAATGCATTTTGAATATACACTGCCTAAATGTGTCATCTACATGGGCAGGCTCATATTTTGAACAGGCTCATATTTTTATTATATATCTGTATGATTTAGTATTATTAATGATTTAATATTATTGATCAGTACCTCTTACTTTTGATTGCTGTACAGTAAAAGAACTTAAAATCTGTAAAGTAACAGACCCTCAGTGCTGGATCATGAATGCTGGGGATGTGCCTGAAAGTTTACTATGTGTGGGTGTACTCAGTCAACCTAAAATTATTTCCCAGCCCCTTCCAGGTGTTTGGATGTATATTATAGAACAGTAGTAACAGTTTCCAGACAGTGTGACAGAATCTTGAGTGAGAAATCCCTTTTGAAATTTTTTTTTTTTTTTTTTTTTTTTTTTTTGTGAATTGTTCATGTTTCAGGGCAACTGACAAATTCGTGGTTTAGGCACAGTATCTTGACTTGGGGCTCAGGTGTTACTGCTTCTATTTTTTCAGTGTATAGTTAACATTAGCAGTCACCCTTATAATGATATGACATGTAATGCCTTCAAGTATGGTGCCTGCCTACTCCTGCCATTAAGGAGGGTTGATTTAATCAGTAACATGGTCCAGCTTCTGTGACATCCTTTGGACTGAAAAGGAAGTCAGATACAGTTCTTTTGCCCCATTCTAGAAGGGCTATTTTGTAAATATTTGACAGAACTTCTTCGTGTGTTATTATCACACCTGACTTTGGGTCCAGTCTCTAAGTTACTTTATTTAGAAAATGAATATTTTAAAGCTATTAAGGGAATACTTTCAGTGCATAGTTATAGTACTGTCAACAAAATGTGATTAAATAAATTGCATGTTGAAGACTTTCTGCTTACTGTTAACACCAGGTAATTAAAAGTAAGCGCTGCTGTGGGAGTGCATTATATATCAGCTGTACTCTTTACCTCATTAGCTGGGTTTTTGCATGTTTATGGAGCTAACTTGCAATTAAAAAATGCCTTTAACGTATGCTTAACAAGGCCTTTTAGGTATTTGGAATAAAGTACTACAATTTAATTGAAACTGGGATAGCGGAAATAGATGTCTTAGTAACACATGAAATAAATCTCTGTGCCTAACTTGTCACTTTGCATCTTCTCCTCTTGTGTGATATTTAGTGCTGACTGGAAGGCCTAACATTTAACTTGTATACAAAATGGAGGTCCTCTTCAACTCCAAAGAATGTTTTTTTGTTTTTTTTTAAAAATATAAATAAAACTTGATAGACAAGTTATGTTCATACCCAAGCCATATTTTTAAGATCTGTGAATGTTTGTGTATGCGCACAGATATATGTTAGGACAGTTTTAGCTGTAGTTTTAACTTCTTCAGTTAGTCTTCTGTTCTGCATTAGAAAACCAGAAGTAGTATTACTGTCAAGGCAACCTTCAGTCTTAGTAATTAATCTTAGTATTTCAGGTTTGAACATTGTCGTATCTATTGCAAAAAGTTGCCTGAAGTTTAAAATGAAGTCGTAGGGAGACTAAGGTGACAAGTAAAACCTACTTGCAGGTCACTTATCCTGCTGATCTAACTGGGTTCATGTTTGTCAGGGATTTTATGGAACTGGATAAGATATTAAAGTGTACCATAAAAACTGATTCAGGGTGAGGTGTCCTTTAGGTTAGGGTAGATTGCCAGAGATGATGGAAAAAGAAAACAGGGAAGGAGCAGTAGCTTTGCAGGACATAAAAGTGTACGTGCTGGCTGTGGAAACAAAGATCATCACATGTGAACCTTCCTACATTATTCTTTATTTACTTTTTGTCTTCATCTAGGAGTGTCGTTGTACCAACAAAGAAATCAGCCATTTCCTCTTCTACGACTGCTGTGGGTATTCCTACAAATGCTGTCAGTGTGGTTTCTTCTTTAGATTCTGCTCAAGCCCCAGATTTGTCAGGAGACTCACCTGGTGAGTACGGATAAATTCAACAGGATAAATCCCAGCCCTTCTGTCTTGCTTCTTCCTCCCTCACCATTCACTCTGAATGCAAGCAAACAAATCATTGGGATGTGGTTTCTGTTATGTGTTCTGTAAAGATGAAGTAATTTTCAGTCATTATCCATGTCTCAAAACACTATCAGACATTGTCATGAATCACCTTTCATTGTAATACTGCTTAGTGTGTGTGTATACTGTCTATATATGTCTTATACTAAGAGATACTGCTGGCTGTATTTGCTTAGGGCAAAAAGGGCCAGTAATCTGGTGGTTTAGACTTACTTTTTTAAACTACTGGAGTGTACATCCTAAAATGTCCTAAATTACCAATCAAGCAAAAAGACCTTTAAGACCTTTGTACTCTGCACACTGTCTTGTCTGTACCTTTGTGCTCACGTAGCAGCTTGCAGGCCTGTAGTTGGGATCTGTGCCTTGAACAGTGCCTATCAGCTACTGCCCAGGAAATCAGATGTCTCTAGGCTAAACTGGACAAATTTTCAGTGACATTGTATGTGTTCATGAATATAAGAATTCATCCTTTTTTGTATTTTCTGAGAGTTTATTCCCCTGATAATTGTGTTAGTCCTATTTTGATGTCGCTACACAATTAAAAAAAAAAAAAAGTAAGTTTTTTATAAATTAAATAACCCCACAGAAGTAGTGTTATATTAAAAAAAAAAAAGCATTGCTAAACTTGCTGGTGTTCTTTTGCCTTCATCTAGCAAAACAAATGCAAATGTCTGAGCAATATTGCTCAAAACTGAGCAGCCATGATTACAAAATTTCTCACAGCTTTTAACTCTAACTCACATCCAGCATATTCTAAAGACATTTTGTCACAGGCTTTTTGTTATGTCAAATATAAGCTTATTTATAAAGTGTAGGGTGTTAATCCAAAGCTCTATGTGTTAGTGCTAAGTCAAACTGAAAGCAATAGGCAAATGTTTTGAGTAGCTTTAGCCTGAGGTCAGATTCAGTGTTGGTGCTCAACTAATTGCTTTGGACAATTTTTTTTTTGTTCAGTGGGGACAAAACTGAGTAGGTTGTTTATAAGCAAGTGATCCTTTGAACTCAGTCACTCTGGTCATTCTGTATGAGATAAATGCTGTTGAACCTTACATGCTGTATCAAAGGCATCCTTTTCTACTGAGCCATGTTGAAGTCTCAAGGTTGTGTAGGATCTCGTAACTGTGCCCATGAAGTTTGATGTCAAGACTTGGAACTGATTTGCATCTTAATCAAGGAAATCTTGTTCTGTGCCTGATAATTGGTGTTTCTTTTCAGCTTTTATGTTTCTTGGGTCCTGTTTTTATGAACTTAGATCCAAATTGCAAAGGCTGAGAAAGGAAAGTAATCCACTGCTAGGTCCTCTGGTACTCGTGTCGGGAAGATACTTGTTTCCATCTTGGACTGCCCATTGCATTTCTTGGGAAAACTGACAAGATTTTGTTTCAACCATGAAAAAGGAGAGGAAAAGCTATTGAAATCTAGCATGTTCTTATTCTTTGCAAAGGGGAAAATCTGGTTTGTCACTGAAATGCAGGAGGTAGCAGTGTACTGGTCTGGGAGCAGTGGTTGAACAAAGAAGATTAGCTGTCATTATCACATTTCTTTAGGGAAAATTACTTCTGTGCAGCTAATCTGTTTAAAATAATAAAACTTTAACTACATTGAAATTGTTTAAAATAGTTGCTAATTTGTTCACTTTTTCATGATCTATCCATGTTAGATGTCTTCCTAATTATTATAATTCCTAAAGTCAGTATTCATTTGCTTTTAATATAAACAAAACTGATGAACATTGATTTTCAGATTTAGTTGATGTTTTAGGAACACGTGGAAGAAAAAAAAGGACTCCTATGCCTGTAGAATGTGCAAGAAATCCAGACAATAAACAATCCTTGTGTAGTTGGTGACTTCCAGCATGTCTGGGAGTTTTGGCAAAATTTGGACATGCAATCTGAACTGATATGCATAAAAAGAAACTAATCGGGATAAAAAATAGTAGACATGTTTAGACTGGCAATCTAATTAATTAAAAGAAAAAGTAAAGGGATAAATGAAATCATGCCTTACACGGATTAAAACATGGGACTGTTTCTTTTCTCCCCAGTAAAATAATGGCATAGAAACAAAAATTCTGAAGTTGGAGTGGTTTACACTTTTGTTACTCATGTAATTTGCACATGCTGAAGTTGGAAATTAAGTTCTGTATAAGACCTTTAACTTTTTTTTATTTGGGTATACAAGTAGCAATAAGCAAGCATCCTATAAGCCCAAAATATGATATATATAATTTCCCCTGAGTTCAGATCATCATGTTCTTTCACTAATTTTTGTTTTAATGAAGCAGAGATCCAATACATTGTTCTCATTTTTTTTCAGCTAACATTCATTGTAAGTCTGTTTTATTTTTTTAATTAAGAAAGTACTTCTTTAAAAAAAGTACTGAGACTAGGGGTTTATGTAGTGAATATATTTTTTGTGATTTTAAAATTTTATAATACTATCTGCAAGCATTATAGATGGTAGATATACTATCTTTAGTATTTATATATACTATTTATATATACACATTATATATAGCTGTTTTTTCTGAAATCAAAGAATTTTTTTAAAGTGAGTTTTGCATGCATTTGTTTGGTGTGTTTTAAGAACTGGTTAAGCAATCAGGACCTTAATATAATAACATATGATGCTTATTTGTGGAGACCTGAGTGAATTTACTCCTGAAACAGAGATGAAAGGGAGGTACAGACATAGAAAAAGGATTAATCAGCAAGTTTCAGTTGTTAATGTGTACATAACTATAATCTGGGAATATATCTTACACAAGCATCCTCCATCTGTATATGTGATGTCAAAACTGCTTGGTCATGGTTGGAACTATGCTGAAATATGAGTTCAGATACCTCCATTGCCATTTTTTGTGCTCAGAATTGATCTACCTTCTTTCTGACTTTTTTCCTGAAGTTTGCATCTTGCGTGTAGCTCAAGAGCTGTGACTGTCTCAGATATTTGACCCCTAAGATTGTCCTAAGCTCATCTCAAGTGGATGTGACATGTCCTGGTCTAACCAAATACAAAGTGTTGACAGTCACAAAGATTACCATCTAAGCTCACTCTGTTCCTCTGATACTTTGAAAGAGGGTGAAAACGTTTTAGCTTCAGGCAGCCTGGTCTTTTGGCAGGAGAAGTTTCTTCACCATCAGTCATCCAAGCTGCAGAGTATTTCACAGCACAAAAAGCCTTTCCTGAACAGAGATGTTCCATTTCTGGTCTAAACTGGCCCATCAGGATGTTGCTGCTGACTGATGTTTGGGTTGTTGGTCTGCTAGAATTGCTTCTCCAATTTTTGAAGCATCTTGGCAATGCAAGGGGAGAATGAAGCCTCTTTGTGGCCCATGTTGAGGCAGTCATTTGTGTCTTCATTCAGCAAAAGAGCATATTTACTGGTAGAAAAATGAGGAAGAATTTCCTCTCCTTGTTTATTCCAGGGATTGGCTCATTGGCTGAAGGTGAGGTTTGGGGCAGAGATTCTGCACTTGCTGTGTCCAGGAAGAGCTGCTGGACACGCAGGACTAAGGTTTAGATAGACAGGACTTGGCTGAGTTGGCTGAGACTGACTCATATTGTGAGTATGTTAATGGTTAGTTTTCCTTTTAACTGCTTGAACTGCAGTTGTCATATACCAAAATGAGTCAAATTTTTGGAGCTGTTTTGCAGCCTGCAATCCCTCTGTTTTCCCTGGTGTTTCTCTGTTCCTGTACGTGAAGGATTTCCCATGCATTGTTAGTGCTTCACTCTAAGGAACGCGATATTGAGGCTTTCACTCTTCAGTTTGCAAGCAATGTTCAAATATATTTTATCTTATAAAGAGGGGATGTGAAAAGTCTATAGGAAGCAGCAAAGAATTCCATCTTGTCCTCACTGTCGCTCTGAGTGTAGAAAACAGTGGTGAGTTCCACTCAATTTCTGTTGCTTGCTTCCTTCTCCTCTTACTTGAAGTTCCTCAGAGCCACACACAGCTGCCAGCAAGATTTCTCCTGAACAGAGATAGGGGCTGTTCCCCAAAGTGTGAAGCCATAAACAAGGTCAAGCCTGAGGGTGGAAAAGGATGCTTGGACGGAACCTGGTAATAAGAAGTAACCCATAAAAAAAGGAATTGTGACTCCTGACTTCTACTCCTACATATGGGCAAATGTAAATTTTCTCCCCCTGTCGGATTGTTTTTCAAAGAAGAATGGTGTTCAGTGAATGAAAATAACCTTCATGATTATTCAGTGGAGATTGCCAAATACTGGTTTAGTATAAAAACTCTTTTAAAGTAACTTCTTTTGAGAGAGTCCACCATTGTTTTGTGAAATCTGTTTTGGTTTAACCTACAGATGTGTTTATGTTAACAGATCCCTTATATTAGCTTGTAAAACCTTTCATTGTAGTCTTGCATTGTACACTTCTAGGCCTGGCAGTGTGTTTTGGAATGAGCTCATTATTTACCAGATACTCATTTCATAAAGAGCATCAGTGTATGTTTTCTATGGTACATCCATGGTACAAAATTAAGAGGTATGGTTATTTAATTCAGTGTGGTTTCTTTGTTGTTTTTTTTTTTTTTTTTTTTTTTTAATCTCATCTGTATCCTCGCAGAGTAGTCATTAATAAAATTAAAAGCTATTAAAGTTACTGTGCATATATATTAGAGCTACTGTGCATTGCCAAGCCTGCTTTGCAAATGTGTATGCAAAAGCAGAAGGGTCTTGTACAAGGAGTTTCTTTTACAATATTTTATTGCTGGAGACATTATTTGTTTAGACCCTTAGGGACCTTGAATAAACAATAAGGTTTCACTGTAAAGGTGCTAGACAGATGATCTATTTGCTTTTTCTTTTATGTTCTTGCAAATGTCTGTAAAACTGTCAGTTTGAAGGAGCCAGTTTATCAGTGAAAGGATAAGGAAGAGATAAGTCAGTTTAGTTCCACATGTTTGAAGTAGCTACTGCACTTACCAACATGTGTCTTGTGAATGAAAATATGCTACTGAATTTTTTTTTTCTTAGAGTTAGAAAAAGTAGAAAAAAATGCTGCTTCTGAGTTAAAGTAAAAAAATAGTACTTCTACAAAGCAAAATTTGGATGCAAAAATCACTACGCCTGATCCTATCTAAAACCCCCCTGAAATTCTCAGCTGTGATAAATCTGAGATTCACCCCTCTTAGTGAGATATATCTTGAGTTTGGAATGTGGATTTAGGTGACGATAAGCATGCAGAAATTCATGCCATAAATATACTTACATAATCTTCAAAAAGAATATCAGTTTATGTAGGTGCCTGCCTTGTGCTGTCGTCAAATACAAATTATCAGTGCTTTTTCTGTTATGTCTATATTTAAAAGTTGATTTTAACTTAAACTTTGTGGAGTTTTGCATTTATACCTGATCTGTTGTGTGCAATTTGCTTTGATTTCTAGAAGACAAAAAAAAAATCATGTCCTGTCTGTGTTGCCGATTGTCTACCAGTGTAAAAACAGAAAATCAAAAAAAAACCTCCACCCATCCCACCTAATGAAACACACTCAGTCCAGGGTAACTTGGGTGTTTTGTTGTTTATGTCTCCTTGTTAGCCTTGTAAAGGCTGTTAAGGCCTTTATATTATCCCTGCAAATGGTTCACTTGAATTTTTTTAGCTTTTTCCTTCGTTTTGCTTGTGGCCTAAATGTTGCATTGAATTACTTTATTCTCATTTAATTGTAAAACCCATGCTGCACTGTTGAAGTCTGATTTATCTCTGATAATCTCATCCTTGATTTTTGCTGTGCATAGGCTGCGGTGGGACTGTAGTTGTCTTGTGCTTTTGACTTTTTAACATAGTAAATAGTTGGTGGATTATTGGTCACAGGTTTTATATGTAGAAGAAAGCATGCAAGCATTTAGATAACAAGACATTCTGCATATGCAATCCCAATGTTGAGAGGACTTGCTTATTTTTTAAGCTTTGATTCCATTTCAGTTTTGCATTCTGTTAAGCAACCCAGATCCATGTGCTCATTTCCCTATGGGCAGTGCATGGGCTTAAATCCACCACTGGGCACCAGTTTAAGAATATTTTCAAGTCAGAGGGACTTTTTAATGAGAATAGGGATGTTGGGCTTTAGGGACAAAGCTGAGCATTCTAGTGAAATTAATTAACTATAAAAGTCAGGGAAATGAAATAATTTTTTCCAAGTCTTAATTCAGCGTGCAGCCTATTGTGCATACTGATGTAAGGATCTGTGTGTAAAACAAAAAGATATTAAGTACCCCACAGACAGCTGGAGCTGAATCATGTGGCTTGTTGCCTTCTGTGGGCTTAGTTTTGTATTTTTCATTCAGAAGACGATGTTTTAATTTTGGCAGATTGTGTTACTGATTTTCATTTGGGAATGCTCAAAGTATTTTTTTGTGGTTTGACTGCGTAAAACTAGATCTTAAAGAAATGGAAGTGTATCCATGAAAATACTGAAATATTTGGAAAATCTAGCCATCATTATTGAAATTTTCAGAAATGTACCTGTGTTTTGACTTCGTTAGATAAATTATTTAGGAAATAACACCCAGAAGATTTGGATTCCATCTTCCTTTCAGCTTTTTGTTGCCCCTTGCCTTGTCCTTCCCTTTGTATGTCACACTCAGAAGTTCTTTCTGACCTGGTCTTCCACATATGAAAGTCAAAATAAGAGCTTCATGTTGACTTTATGAGAGTGTAAGGGAATCACATTCACAAAGATATTTCTTCATACCTATGAAGAAATAAATAAGATCAACAGTTTCCACCATTTTGATGCATTAGTTTGAATTATGAGGTTTTATGTTGTCTTTGAAGCAAGATTAGAGAAAAAACTTTTTCCCCAAATAGACAAAAAACCCCAACACAAACCTTCAGCATTTCTGGGGAAAAGCCTGTGTGCCAGTGTTTTGGAGAAGAAATTTTCAATTTGACAGGAGAAATAAACTGAGTATCTCGTGGATATTCAGTCTTTGCCATCCTTTAGCGAATCTGTTCCACTTCAGTCAAGTAGAACAACTTAGAAAAGTTACTGTTGTTGCATTTTGGTGATCACTTTCAAGATCTTCACAGTTTATTTCCCACCAGGCTGTATTTAACTGATCTCTCTTCAGTGTAGATGGGGTGATCAGGAATTTTTCTAAAGTTATAGTTCTGAAAAGGATCATGTCTTGGCTAAGGAAGATGTGAGAACTGAAATGATTAAACTCTTTTCTTTCATGCTTTTTTTTTTTTTCTTTTCCCTTTTCCAGCAGCATTAGAATCTGAAACTGGTGAGGTGAGAGGAAAGAGAATAGGACAGGGTCTAAGGTTGGAAAGAGATAGGATTGCAGATGGACTAGAAGCAGTTATTCTCTTGGGAAATGCACAGAAATCTGTCTGCTAAGATTCATTCCTCTCTGTAGTTTGGAATGCAATGCAAGATTTGTGAGACACCATTCCTATCCTGGCAGCAAATATCTGTGAAATCTCTGGCTGTCTTGCTTTGCCCCCTCTTCATCATTGCTAATACCAATCCATACAGCAGTATCGAGGCTGTATTTCTCCTTATATACTGAACAGCAGAATTTAGAATTTACAGATTCCTACTCTGCTGATGAGAGCCATAAAGGGTCAATTTGACATAAAACAATAGGGTTTTTTTCTTATTTGGTAAGGATAGGATACATAAATGATCCAGTCTTCCCTGCTAACCTTTGTATAATTGATGTAGCAAAGTTAACTCATAAAAGAGATTATACTACTGCCATAATGCTGATGATGCTGGCAGTGCAGTGGAGAATTTGATTGCAGCTGTCTTTGTCACAGTCCCAGTGTTGCAAAAATTTAAGCCAGGCTGAGAACACACACTCATGTTGTAAGCTGTTTCATTTTGACCCAATATGTTCTAATTGTAGACAAAAATTCAAGTTTTTTGGTGCAAGTTACTTGAAATTGAGTGAATATTTCCAGTAACCAGGAGAAATTCCATTTGGCTTTATTTGGGTACATTAGTGATTAGTATATATTAGTACACCACAGGAGTATTAAGAGTGTAGGACGTAATTTGTATTTACTGCTTCAGGTTGTAAGTATTCTTGACTTTGTTCAGAGAGAACTGTGACTTACAAGGCCAGAAGAGATGACTGTCTGCCTTCTCTGACAAGGCAAAAGGCAAAGCTTCCTTCAGTTACTTTCTGTTGATGCTGAACGAAAATGAAAAAGCTTGCCATGTCATACTTGGTAAATATGAATGTATGTAACCAGGAGGCTAATGGCAAGGAAAGGCTGAGGTACAGAGAGGTGAAAAGGTGAACTCACACACACTTGAAAAGCCATGGTTTCTCAGAGGTTGAGTTTGAGGCTTTCATTTCTGGTCCAGTTATCTCAACCTCTGGCATGTTTTCTTATATTTTCTTTTATTTATTACTTTCTCTTACAGGGAGGGGATCATCTAATTCCAAATTGCCATCTGTCCCTACAGTCTCTTCAGTGCCTGAGGATTCTGCTTCAAGCATGAGGTAACTTCTCCAGTTGAACATCTGAACAGCTGTTCTGTGGCTCACATTTTTGATACTACAGCTGATACTCTGGTTCCACTTACAGCACTTTCAAGTGTTGTTTTGCTAATGGTCAATATGTAATAAAGGTTTGGGAAAATATGAGTGGTGGAGTATTGATTTCTTCTCATTTACACGTATATCACTTAAATGTTGCCAGAAACTGTTGTTCTTTCTACGAAGTGTCTGTAACTTCCTTCATTTTTTGTTAATCACATACATCTCTCTCTTAGTATTACAGACAGGCTTGAACATGCTTTGGAAAAAGCTGCCCCACTTCTGAGAGAGATTTTTGTGGATTTTGCTCCCTTTCTTTCACGGACTCTTTTGGGCAGCCATGGACAGGAGTTGCTGATAGAAGGTACAAGTAAGTTTCCATTTAAAAAAAACCAGGGTTTTGATGTCTGCTTCGTTTTACCTTGGAGACTTAAAATTTATGTTTTTTTGTTCTGCTGGCTCTGCTTTAGAAGTTTTTTTTTATTTTCTGCCTTCCTGTGTTGCTCACTTAATTTCACTGCCTCCTGTTCCTTCTTTCTTTAGTCCTCTGAAGTCATTGTCATTTCCTCCATCTTTTCCATCTCTGTTACCTCTTTTTCTCCATCTCGTCTCATCTCATCTCATCGTTTCTTGTATCTCATTATGTGGGACCATCTACTGTTGTCTGTTCATTAATTCTTAAACTCTTCTAGGTAGAAGCTGGTATATGAAATGTGAGCCTTAAAGAGAAAACTTGGTATCAGGGTCAACCCTTCAAACCAAAGAATAGGGTACAGTGTAGAAGGTTAAGTATAAAGACCTTGCATTTTTACTCTGGTATTGTCATAGAAGGGCTTTTGGGAGCTATGTCAACAGCACATGTTCTGGTGTATCTCTTGCATGGGAATCTGCTTCTGTCTTGTTGATTCTTAACTGGAAGGCAATCGTACAGGTAAGAGGATTACATTGTCACTGTTGAGAAGGGTTCTCTGGTACTTCTGAGGTGAAGATCCAGGCACACAGCAACAGCTGTGGCTCTTTCTGATGTTGGCCTAAAATGATTGACCTTGAGATGGTGGTTTTCTTTTCTGCTGGTGAGTTTAAAAATGAGGCTCAGTTCTGCATTGCAGATATTAATGTTCTCAGTTCAGAAAATCATGTTTGTTGGAACACTGAATTCAGTAGCAAACACCAGTTTTTCAGTTGTCTCATGGTTATATCATGTAAACTGATTTTTGAGCTATATTTGCACTAACAGATCTAGTTGCTTCTGGGGAAATTAAAGTACTTTTTAAAAACATTTTTTTAAAATACTTGTTTTGTGGATTAAACCATGCATGTATGTAGTGCTGAATGTGGTTAGCAAAGCCAGAAACAGAGTATAAAACACTGATAAGTCTTTTACTGAGGACTGCTGATACAGAAATTGAGACTTCATTAAAATTCAATGAAATTAAATTTCTTTAGTTTAGGAATTTAGCTTACCTACCTTTTGGGGTAGGAAGAAGTGGCAGGAAGTGTTTGCATTGTCCTCTGTAACACTGAAGAAGATGGGATTCTGCTGTTGATTATGTATGTGGGCATCACTTTAGCTGATAAACATTTTAATGGAATGTGCCTTGTGAACAAACTATTTCATTCATTTAGTAGGAATAACAGTAAAGAGATTTTTCTTAAAGCTTTATTTGCCAGGGAAGTAAATACCCCACTTAGTTATATTTTTTCTTTTCTGAAGATAAAGAAAAGATAATCTGGTTTCAAAGTGCTTTGACTGTAGTATAGATTAAATACATGGAGAGACGAGTATTTCATAGATTGGATGACCAAAAAAAGGCAGGAAAATCATTGTGCTTATATATCTAGACACACACACAAAAAAACCCAACCAAAAACAAACCTCAAAACAAACCCACATGAAATACATTTTTGGACCTAAAAACAGTTATAGGTAAACTCAAAACGTGCCAATACAAATGATAATAATAGTCAAATGAGTTTATAAACAATTGAGAATATATAATAGGTTACTGCTTGCACTTCTGCTAAGGTTTAGTGTGGGGTTAAGGGTCAAAGTACTAATAAGAGTGTTTGGGATGTCTGCTGCCATGAAACAAAATGGAAACTTGATTGATAGCTGGGGGCTGAAAGGAGAAGGCGCAGTGGAGAAAGCAAAGGTCATAAAGCCATTTCCCTTCTCTGCATATATAATGACCCAATCCTTCAAGAAATAGCAAAATGTAGATACAGTGGATTAATATAACATATGTTAACCACACTTCTGATCATTTTGACATACAAACATTTATGAAACTGTGAGTAATAGAGGTAATGTATTATTATTAGCTGCCTCTTTAGATGCAAGGCATGGAATTGATGGTCACCCCCTCACATACAGACTTTCGTTTCTGTGCTGATAAAGTACAGAATGGAACTGGAAGTGGAATGAGAATTTCTGGTTTGTTAAAGTTATTTTAATCTGTTGCAGTTTGAAATAGTTTGTGCCAGTTTGAAATAGCTAGTGCCACCTAAACCTGTGTTTATGTATGCCATTTTTTCCTTTTGTAGGTCTTGTGTGCATGAAATCTAGCAGTTCAGTTGTGGAGCTGGTGATGCTGCTTTGCTCTCAGGTGAGGTTTAAGGAACTACGTTGTCTGAAATGTTGTCTTTGAGCACAATGGAAATTACAGTTAAAATTTTACTTCAGATTTGCCTTTAAATTTAAGCTTAGGTGTCATAGGCAAAAAGATCATGTGCAAGGCCTTTTGATTGTAAGGAATAATAATAATTCTGTCTCTTCAGTTGGATAGAGAAAATAGTAAAGTTTATATGCTACCTTACTGTTGAACATCTACATAGTGGTGGCATGCCAAAGTAATTCTATGCAGTCATTTTTGTAAGATAAAATAGGATCAATAAAATATTAAGGTTAAAGAAACAGATTGATTTCTGCATCTTGACACACTGAATCCTTTGGGATGAATAGAATTTTTCCTTTTGTGTAGAGGTTATGAAATGAGTGATAAATATTTTTGAAATCCTGTCATTCTTAATTGATTTGACAAGTGCTAAGAATCTGAGAAATATTTAAGCAAGCAACCCTGGTTGTGAGCTGTTTAGAGCGTTCTACATTCCCCAAAGCAAAGTGAGTTTAGATAATTAAGAACCTGAGAATTGCCTATTGCTGCGGTTAAAAGAGAGCCATACCCTGAAGAACTTTCTTAAAAATGTGTATGCTATATTAACTGGATTTTCTTTTTGGGTTTCTTGCTTCCTTTTTTGTAATGAAGTGAAGGACTGGTTTTATTGAGCCTTTCTTTGGTGCCTTAAAAATTATACCTTTCTGGTAGTAAATTCCCCTACTTAAAACTTTAAAATAGCCTTTTTTAATGGGAATGGTATTGGTCTAGAGGTCAAGGGTTCTGACCCATTTCAAAACCTTTGACCTTCATTTACAGCCCTTATGGTTTGCTTGCCTGACGAATAAGGATAATGCAAAATTAATGTTTCTTCACATCGATTTATTCGTTCTAGTGCCTGTATTGCCAAATTTATTTAGAGTGTGCTGATGGACATTTCATGAATACAAATGAAAGAATCATAGAAGGTGTGAAAAATCAATAGTCTTCATTGTCAATAAAGTGCAATAAGAACAATTACTGCTGGAGATTACACCTAATAGATTTTACAATGAACTAGTGAAGAGTAGTTATGTTTTGTAGTGAGCTTATTAATGAATGTATCTAGAACTTTGCTAATCTAGTTTTTCATCTTCCTCAGGAAATATATTTTTACCCTGAAAGGAATATACTATTCCTTATGGAATCACTTGGGATTTAGAGGTGGTTATTTCCCATGTGGCACTGTGGACGTGGACATTGTTCATGGCTTTTCTAGAATATGAAATTGCTGCTAATATAAATTAGAAAATAATCTTTGCTACCAAGAAATCCATGTACAAGTTTTACTTTTTATTACTCAGTTAAACTAATTCAGTTTAAGCTCATATTAGACTAATCTGAGTATTAAATACATCTTGGACAGCTTGGTATTACCATTCTTAAAACTAGTTTTTGGTATCTGTTCTGTCTGAACCAATAATTAGTTGTTGACCTTTCCTTCTTTTTTGGGGAGGGTAATCTAATCTTTTTAAAAATCATGTTGTGCTCTGCACTGTACGTCACTTGTTTGGTTTTGGGAAGTGGAAAGGATAAGGAACAAATGACGTGCTCTAATGCATCTATTTGTCATGTGTGTCACAATGCCACTTAATGCTAATCTAATCAAATTGAGGATATCATGATTGCTTAGCAGTGCTAGCTGTAGAGACTGAGGTTGCTCTTTATGAAATACAGAAATAAACCAATAAAGTCACAAAGACCTCCAAGTCTTTTTAAAGTTACACAGCAGTTGTAATTTTTGGCAGAATATGAAAAATGATGTGAGAAATGAATCTAAAATTAGCTCCAGATGTATACAGATTGTTCTGCGGTGATAATTACATTTTTCACTTTGAATTTTCCTAATTCAAAGAGGTCAGCGTGGCAATCACAGAAGTGATTTATTTTGTTAAGAAGTGAACTGTCTTTTTGCGACATGAAAGCTTGAGAGATATGAAACTGAATTTCAAGCCGACATTTTACAGATACTGGGAGGAGATGGGGTTGAGCTTGATTGATTTTTTTTTTTTTTTTTTTTTTTTTTTTTTTTTTTTTTGTGGGGGGGCCCAAGACAGGGTGGGAAGTGAAATGATATCCTATTGCTAAAATTTTAATTAATTTTTAAGAAGAGATGGAGAGGATGAAGTGCCAAAGATCAAAAGATCAGGTCAAAAACTAGTTTTTAATCACATAAATAATGTGGCATAGTTACAAAGTAAGTATCTGCAAATTTGATTTAAAACTTCACAAATTTGTCAGCCATCATTTTATGAAATTGAAAGATTGCTGTGATTAATGTCTTAGCTTTTTTATGCTAGCTTCTTTCTGAAAATTTATTTTAAACATTATATATGTGATGTAAGCACTTGGATCGCTTTTCTGAGTTACCTGAAATTTTTGTGGCACTTATTTAGATTTGTGGCTGTAATGTTTTTTTTCTTTCTCAGAAGTGCAAAATGGTGTAATAATATTTCACTTGTAATTTTTTTCACAGAATTGTGAAAATAAAGCTCTTTCCCAGGTGAAGTGACTTATAAAAATTTTGGAAGATACCAGTCTGTGAGACTGCTTGTGACACCTGATTTATTTCTTCTCATCTGTAAAATTCAGATATTTAGGCATATGGAAAAAGACTGTTGCTTGAGTGTTTTGTTTTATGTTTAAATGTTGATCCAATGTTTGGTGTTGAACACAAGGCAAAAGGAGAAACAGGTGGTTTGAGATATAGACAAAAGGCTTTTTCTAAGAGAAAAATAGTTGTGTTTTTTGATAGACACCCTACATTTCGGGCTGTGTCTCTGTGTATACTTACATTTATATAAATCTATCAAAACATAAAGAAATCCTTCATTTGATATTACTGCAAAGTGTTCCTGCTTATTTGACATTAATATCATTTTTGAAAGAATCGACGTTGCATTCAAGGCCGCTTTATAAAAGCGTTGTGTTGCTCATCCTAATTCAGTCTGACACACATTCCAATAACACTACCTCCCTTCTAGGGTTTAAAACTAAATTTATGGCTGAGCATTGTGAAGTGCATCATTTAAAAATGGTTTCAACCCAAAACATCTAATAAATAAATAATGTGTATGGCTACTCAGCAGCAGACTTTCCAGACTAGAAATCATTCCATCGGATACTCAACAGTCCACTATCGGAGAGGGCTGTCAGATAAATCTTAGAGTAGCTGCATTCATGTCCTGTAAATCACATGTTATTGTCTGAGCCTTCTGCCAGGTCATCTATTCTTTTCCCATTTATCAGAAATGCATACAGTACAGTGAACCTAGAAGCACCATCTAGTCTGGCATGGCATCCTGTCGGGGTAATTAAAGCAGCCAAAAGAGAGAAGTCCTGTGTCTATTATCCTTTTAAACCAGTGACGTCAGAATGTTCAAGCTGCTCATGTGCAAGCCTTCTGCATGGGGAAGCTGTGATATCACCCCTGAGTTAAGCATTTTCATCTTGCAGGACTCTCATTCTATGTGTAAAATGCAAAGTGTGAGCTGAGTGTATGTTTATCCATAAAAGCAAATATGCTACTGTGCTTCCTTTCAATTGTCAGATCTTTTCTTGAAATACATTACTAAGTAGGAAAAACCGTGATCTTCCTTGCTCTCTCCTGCAGATATTAAAAACATTTATTCATTGTTCACATACAGGAAGCATTTGTCGTATTATTGTAGCTCCAAGGTGAAAAGCTACAAAAATAGGTGAAATAGGTTCCATAATTTTCCTTGATGCCTTTGAATTTACAGAACTTGCAGCACTTGAAAAATGCTTCTTTCTGTATTAAATCAAATGAATTGTCAGTGGCATATATGTAGCAGAGCTAATTAGGTGATTCTTGTCAGATCCATCTTTGAGTTAAGAACATTCTTCTTCTGAATCCAAATTTTCTCGACCATAAAATAAACTTACACTGACCATAATAATGTTCAGCTTTAGAAAAATAACTCTCTTAATTTGGTATAATCGTGCCCAACCTTTTTAAAACATTGCAATTAAGAATTAAGGAATACTGCAGTGACTTTTGTGACCCCTCCATCACCACTACCCACCAATATACCCTTGCTGGTTCAAGGTACAAAAGTGTCTTGATTCCTTCTTCCTTTGTCCCCTCTTGTTTCAAAGGGATTAAGGGCAGATTGTTGACAGCTAATGGCATGTGTAAAACCTAGACCAATGTTTTAATACCTTGAATGTTGAGTTACTTTATCTTTTAGATAGATGAATATGATATGTTACAGTATAACTACACAGCTGTAGCTGTTAGATTTATGGTGGACCTTGATTAAGTGTATCTTTCATGGGGAGATGGAAGGGGGGAAGCATAAACTCTGACACTCCTGATTTCCTGGATGCAGCGATGGTATCTGCTCATATGGACCAATTAGAGATGCTTAGGGCTGGGTCCTAATGTCCTATGCTCTGCTGGGAGTTTTTGGGGTTATTTTTTGGAGAGAAAAGAATGATCCAAGGCAATACACATGCACTGTGAAAATACAGTAGAGGCTGATGAGTAGTGTTACACCAGAAAAGATGACACTGTGAAAGTTGGTGTTACTGCCCACGGAGGCAAACTTAGGAGTTCTTCAGGTTTTGTGGTTTTTTCCCTTTTAAACTCAGCTCACCAAACCACTCAGCACTGGTTAAACAGTGAAATATTTACAAAAGGGTTTTGTATAGCATGGTCTTTCTTTAGCCTGACCTTTCTTTCATTGCTACTAAATCTCTTTGCTAACAGATTCTGTTGCTCATAAAGAAGACAATATTCATCTTTTGGGGTATCTCAGTCTGTGCTGTTGAGGAGCTTTAATTATTGAAACAATATCAACATCTGCCATGCAGTCATGCATTGCACTAACAACAGGCTGGAGTATTTTCCCTAAGGAAGAGCAATAGGGTGGTAGTTAGGATTGTTCAGATTTTTTACATACACACATACCTCTCCTCCACCCCAGTGCTTGTAGAATGCAATGGGATCTTCATGCTCTTTTGGGTGTCCTGTGCTCAGAAGAAGGCTTTCTATTAACGAGCCAAATTCATGACCTCAGGAATGGATTTCTGATGTGTATTCTAAAATGCAGTAAGGGTCTGAATTACTTGGACATTCTAGTTGATGTAGAAGATGGCTGGTTTTCATTGTTTGTTACTTGCAGAGACAACACATTGTATTAATACTCTGATGTGCACTGGTTCCTAATTTACTCTTAAGTGCAATTTGATGTGATTGATAACTATAGTGATTGCCATGAAGTTTTAATTGAATTGAACATAGGTTGTCTAAAGAGCTATGGCACTATGATACCATGGCAGGTCTAGCAATATCCTGGCTGACATATGAAGAGAATAAATGCTGTCTGAGTACTTTTTATATGCTCCAAGTGTTAGATGCTGACGTTATAATCCAGATAATATTTTTCTGTGTAATTACTCTGTGTCCTAATAGCTGAAAATAAGTTTAAAAAGGATCTAATAATCCTTTAGATTGAAGATCTAAAATGTGTTTGTTTTGGTACAGAGAGTAGATTTTTCAGGGATTTTTTAAGTTGCCAAATTTCTTTCTATCCATTTTAATCCATGATTTAATTTCCTTTTAAAAGACAGATGATATCAGGAGCTGGAAGTTTTTCTTTTTATAGAGGGCAAATTTCTGCCAACAGCATCTTAGTTTTTGCCAAAGATGAATGCAGCTGTATTTGAGTAAAAAAACCCAACAGCAATTCAGTAATAGGTTACGTTCATTATAAAAAGGTTAGAATCATAACTTCATTAGGCAAGTGAAAATTATTTTGATCTTAACAAATAAAACAGAAGAAAGGGTTTCTCAAAGTCTAAATTAAGTTCCTGGAAAGATATTGGATGAATCATGCCCATAGTTGGTTTGTCTTGTGCTGTGATCTTCCTTTGTGAGGCTGTTGAGTGTTTCTAGTTTAGTGTGAAGGCACTGTGTTGAGATGCACAGAAAAAATCCTTCAACTTTAGGTATGCCAGAGACTTCAGGGTGTATTTATTTATTTATTTATTTATTGTGCTTTTTTGAAAAATGTGACGTTTGGAAGAGTATCTGCCAACCTAGCTTTTTGTAGAGATGAGGTGGCTGTTGAAGGAAGTGTGTTCAAGACCATCTGACTGTGACGTGAGTTATTTAGATTCTCAAGCTGCCTCATTTCTACTTCATACCAAGTGGAGCTAGGCGTGTAAATGAAACTGTAAATATTAACATCTGAAAACATGGGATTCCCAACTGTGTCATAAGTTGTGATGCAGGCAGTAGTGGGTACATTTGTAGTGCAGTTTTTTAACAAACAACGCATGGTCATTGTAACCTGGTATGCTTATCTTATTCTCCTAAGACCCTGTTGGATGAAGAGGAGTTGGGAAATGTCTGAGTTTTATGTACACTGCTACTTCAGAAGATTTTCAGTGAAGCAATTTACATTATAAACTATTTCATCTTCAAAAGCTCCTGTTATTCTTTCCCTCCTGCAATATATATCTTCATCAATAGTGACTTAGTTTTGCAGTTTGGAGACTGGTCAAAACTAGAGAGGGAAAGGTAGATCCCATGGTAGCCCGGGGGGCATGCTATCTAAGTGCTTTCTGGAGGCAGAAGAGACTTGTTTTGCATCAATGTTCTGTTAATGTAGACATTGTGACTCATCTGTATTGTCTGCAGCCACAGCTTTCATCTTTGGCTGTTACATATGAAGACCTGGGTTCTTTTCTTGGGGATTAAGTTCAGGGCTTCTGCATTACAAGGCCCTCGGTATCAGCTGGTCAGTAGAATTAATTCTGGAGAAACTGGATGTTAGGCCTGAAGATGGGGGTGGGCACTGGCTGTGTATCCAGGCTCCTTAATATCCTGTGTAATCCAGGCTCCTTAAACACAGTCCTTCGGTGCTTGAATTTGAGATAATATCTTCTCAGTAAGTTTCCTTCTAGTGAGGCAGAAGGTTAAGTTATCAAGTCTGTTGTCTAGGTCACTTGGATTCTCCAGTACACTTGATGTATCTGGTTTTTTTTAAACATAGTGGAGCTTCTTCCTGAGTGGAAGTTTTTCCTCCATCTCTGAGGACTTCATTTTGGGTGCTATGAAAAGATATTGACAGCTTTCCTGCTTGGTATATGTCACTGAGCAGAGTACGTGAGACAGTTACAGATAGATTACTTCTGCCATGGATGTTTTGCTGCTTGCTTCACTGAACTATGTTATATATTCTAACTGTTTGAAACTGGAGATCAGTTTGGTAGATAACTGTCTGAAGTACAATTTTGATGAGACTGAAATAAATAGAAACAGCTGGAAAAAACCTTTTTTATTGATTTTTTTTTTTTTTTCTGAAGCAGGGTGTAGATTTTGTCACTACAAAACTAGATTGTTGTATTATATTCTGTGTGAAACTCAAGGATAATGTAAAATTTGTTTGGAAGTTTGATTTCCTGTCACTTTCTAAATTGTTCAGAAGTTTAATTGCCTGTAATTGCCTGCAATATTTAGTCTGTTGAATTATACAGAATTACTTGGAGAGCACTCTAACATGTTGGAATAGGATTTTCTTTCAAACTCTCACTAATCTCCATAATAATGACTAAGGTTTACATTTCTCAGATCCTGCTGTAGTTTGCTATGCTAAGATATATTTGAACTATGTTGTTTCTCATAGGTACAGTTGTTGGCTTCAGGAATCATGTTGGTGTGGCCTACAGATAGGGAGTTGAAAACATCTGTCTATCAATTGCTATATTAAATAAATAATAATTCTGATAGAATAATAATAATTCTGATACATAATAAATCTGATAGAATGTTGGCTCTTGTGTGAGTCTGTGCAATGGATGTGTATTGACAGTTTGCTTAGTAGTTAGTAAACAAAGAAGATTGTAACTTCATCTTTGCTTTAAGTGTGGAAAAGGTTGGAGTTTATTGGGAGTGATTTGCCAGTACCACATGAATACTAAGTGACCTTTTCTTGATTTCATGTTGCAGTAAGCTCTTAAGTAAGTTACGTCCTGACAGGCAGTGGTCGCAGTGCATACAATGTGTGACCAAGTACTTTGGGTTTATCTCCTAGATATTTCCATAATTCGTAGTATGAGAGGATGTTCTAAAGGTTTGCTTACTTCCCAGTTTGGAAATGAAATGTAAAACGTGTGATTTCTAAGAGGAGCGAATACCATGTTGTCTTGCATTTAGTTAAAAAGTAAAAGTAAAAAAAAAAAATCCAATATGCTATACTTCCATTAAATGGGCGTGATGTTTCTTCATATCAAATACAAATAATAATTAAAGCAAAAGAAATGGCTTTTAAATAAAATTTATTTTATCTAGGCCTACTTTTGATCCACTGGAAAAGGCCTTCTACAATTTGAAGCCACTGTATTTTGAAGTGTTCAATAAAAACATACCAAAGAAAAAGCTAAAATAAAAGCTACATACTAAAATAAAAACTACAGCTGCAAACTAAGGAAAGCAGTGTGAAAGATCCAGTGGTTTGTTTTTTTTTTTTTATTTTTCCTGTTTGTTTGTTTATACTACACTTCTGATTTCTGGAAAGTAATTGTGAGCTTTGTGGTTTTAAACAAAATGAAAAAAAGACATTGATGTAAAGAAATTGGGGGATGGGTGCTGTATACTAGACTAAGAAGGCAGGAAGAGAGGTGCAAGTGGGTACATGTAGTAAAGCCATATTTTGGTGGGGAATGATGTGAAACATTCTTTCTTGCGACAAACACACCTGGGGAGGTCTCCACGACTTGCAGAATTTGTATAGAGGAATAAGAGAGGGTTAAAACCCACAAAACGGTTCTTAGAAATAGTTTGCCACACTGGAGGGAGAGAGGTGACCTTTCCTAAGGTCATCGTACTAAAATGTGTTTGTTGCCTGGGGGGGGAGGGGGAGAGGGCGATTAGGACTTTTCCTCCCTCATTTTGCTTTCTTAAGTACAGTCTTTAGTGGTTGTTCTCTAGGCTTTCAGGTATTACAGGCTTTTACTGAAATAAATTGTTATGAAATTAGTATTACTTGAATCTGATCAGGAATCCAAGACATGGTGTTGGTGTGAGTTTAATGGAAAACACGTCTGCTACAGCTAATAATATCAGCCTTTGAAACTGTGTTGCTGAGAATTTGAATGATTAGTGAGTGATTTTATGTTTGGGGAGGAGAGTGGATTGTCTAATGTAAACGTGAATCTTCAGGTTGTGATAGGGGAGCAGGACAGCTTCCTTTCCATGAATGTATATTGCTGCAGATGTTCAAAACTCAGGGAACATAATTTAGCTACAGAAGCAAGACTTTTCTGAAGAAAAAAGGCATCCTGTGGCTTCACCAGCACACTAGGACTTAAAAAACCACCACCATTTAAGGTGAGTTTTGTGCAGTGAGAGCACACCCTGTGGCTTGGCAGTCTAGTCAGAAGGATGTTACCATGCTGACTTTATAACTGGATCTTTGAACAATATTCTCATGGGTGGTAAATGCAAAACAAAGTAATATCAACTGGCACTTAATTCTGTGAGCTCCCTGCTGCTGGGGCTCTGCACTGCAATGGGACTCTTCCTGCCAGGAAGTCAGCGGCAAAGTGTGGAGACCTCTGAAAATAAAGTGTGCTTTAATTTGACACCCTGCTGGTTTACAGCCAGCCTGTTTAATTTGAGACTTTGGAAAGAGGTTTAGTGGAGGGGAGGAGTATGAGATTATGGAAAGTTCAGTGAGCAGCTATGCTTGTTGCTGACTTTGTGCTGACTGCAAATACAGGAAGGTTTTTTGTTCATGCTAAGAAACTCTATCTCTCTTTCTAAGCAAAACTGCTTAAGAAACTCGTGATTTGGAGAACAGCACTGTTACTTAAAGAACTTTCAGGTTTTGCTGTTCAGTTGGTTGTTTAACCTTAAGTCTTATTTATACTAATCTTTGCCTTTTTACTTATCTCTGCAACTGGGAAAACATCTGTCTCATCAGAGATGTTAGTGATGCACTAATATTTCAATAAATACTTGAAAATAACTTGTTTAAGTGAAAAAGCTCATAATTAAGATTATGCAGCAATCGATATGATACTGGGGTGTGTGTCTGTTGGATGTTAGATCCTGTGTCTGAGTAAAATTTGATTCAGATGAATCAGCTGTGTTTTCCAGTGCTCTCTGAATACTTATGAAGACATTTATTGCTATTTAAAACAGATATGTATTTCTTTCTCTTTTTGGAAAAAATTGCTTGGTGAATGCAGGGGAGGATTTGGAGTGAGAGGAGCAGAAAATTATTTCTCAGGTTTATTGTAGCAACATATAGGCACAGATTAGAACAGAGGCTGTTGTTGCTGGGTGTCATGTAACAGTGGAATAATGGATATTTAGAATATTGTCTAAACGAAGACAGCAGATGCAGGATGAGGGAGGGACTGTGGGGTGCGAGTGGAGTGTAATGGAGAAGACACATGTTAGTTTTTCTGGTTTGTTTGTTTGTTTTTAATACTTTTTCTCAAAATCTTGTACAGAAAGATCTGCATTAGGATAGGGTTATCCAAGGAAATTATAAGGGACAGTTTTGAATACCCTGTCTTTGGGGTTAAGAGTTTTACATACTTTGGTCTCATTCCCTCAAGGATACCATGATGGCAGGAATCTTGCTTATTGTTTGCATGCATTCATTCTGAGAGTTTAAATTGACACTCATCTACATTTGGACGAAATGATATTTTCATTCAAAGAAAAAAAGTATTCACTATGTATATTTTTAAACTATTTTTATTAGTTAAGTTTGTTTAGTTAAAGCTTATCAGTCACTGAGCAGGAAGGCTGCTGCTGTTTGGTGGTGGTGGTGAATGCTGCTGTCGGAGGGATGAGCCCATCACTGCTTGAGCAACTGGGCAGCAGCGAATGTGCTGTGATTTTCTTGTCCTTACAATTGGTAGTCTGCCTCCAAAGACAATTTTTTGTATGCAGTGGTTTTACAAAAATTCAAATTCCAATCACAGCTAACAAAAAAGCACTGGAATCAAGAGACATTTGCCGTATGCTCCTGCTTGTCCATGATTTGTTTTCCTTTCTCCGTGCAAATTATGCTGGGACTGCTGCTTGATGATTTGGATCACTTCCCTTTGTCTGTCTTATGCTGTCCCTTTTCCTCACTTCTGTTTTTCTGACTCATTTCTGTGGACTTAGTTTCTCAATTCCCATTGCTGCAGTATTTACAGAACTGCTTGTTACTTTGACAATGCTGAAGATATCTATTGCTCTTATTCCTGAGGCTACTGTCTTTCATCTCAGCATTGAAAATAGCTGATGGTTAAAGAACCTGAGAAGAAACCTGCTGCTGCTAGATGAACTCAAGCCTGACCCCTAATTTCGGTTCAGGAGGAGTCATGGCAACAGTCCAGTAGTTGGAGAGAGAAAGGGAGAGGCTGCCCAGGGATAGTGCTTTCTCAGCAGAAACTGTGTACCTGAAGTCAGTGATTCACTCTTTCCCTTTTCCCCCATTTTGTACAGCTTGTTGTTGTACTGGAACTAGAGTTTAAAATAGAATAACATAAAGCTAGAGGAACTAGAGTTTAACATAGACTTAACTGTTTCTTCTTAATGTGACATTGGTTCTAGGGGCAACATTTTATTCTTCAAGTGATGAGTTAGATCATTAGAAAAGGCATATAATAAGTGGTTTTCATATTTTGCTCATTATTTTGAAACTAGAGGCAAAAATGAAGTTTGAGTTTTGAGATGCAGCTTTTGTGCTGTGATAGGTACTACTGATAGCATCGTATTTACACAGACATTGTTTCTATCAACTTTCTGACTTGAAGACTGAAATTGTCTTAATTTTATACATAATTTCTGATTACATGATTTTAAGTTTTCTGTTGTTACTGGAATCTTGTTTTAAGGAATGTTTGGCATAACCATAAATTGATAACAGCAACCTGTGGTGAGATTTCCTGGCTGTATGTAACTGTTAAAGGTTGTTTGTGCTGTAAGATTTTATGTAGTGTATCTTTCATAATACTGCATCTTTTCGGATAGATTTGTGTGGTTTGTAGAGAAAGTGACATTTGTCGCTTTGAGAGTATTCTCATAGCATAAAAGGCATTGTCTGACAAGACAGTTTTGGGGTTTTTTTTAGTATTTTACTTGACAACTTAGTACTTAAGTATGCAAACTACTCCAGCTCTGCACATGTACAATTTATTTTCAGAATCTATAAAATACTTATTGTGACTGTAACTCAAATGTTTAAGTATTGAAATTAAACTCTCATTATAAGGTGGTTTTAGGCATTTGCCACTAACAACCAGTTAACAATACCAGTTTATAGGAAGCTCTGTTTACATGGAATATTCCAAACAGTTAAACAGCAGGGGAGTCTTCTGCTTTTAGTTAGAGGACTGCTGTTTCTGTATGTCTTATTTACTGCTTCTTTAATTCTTAATGTAGTGTGCTGTGGAACTGAGCATACAAAAGTCAGCAAAGAGTTCTGTTTTCTGTGTCTAAGGTTATTACTTGCTGTACAATAATAAAGGCACTATTTTATTGGGCTAGTTGTAATTAACTTCAGCACTAGGCATTGATATAAATCATTCCTAATCTGTTTTCTTTACATGTTAATTCTTTTAAACTGGTTCAACACAGCTTCTTTCTGCCATCCTTTTACATACGGACCAGGGCTGTAATTGCTTTTTTGAATTAGGCTGTCGGAAGCTAATGTGCATGTTGATCCAAGAATTGATGAAGGAACACTAATGAATTTCATATAACACTTTTGAAAGATTAGTAATAAATACTGTGTAATATGTGCTCTATAGCAGTGATCTGCTAGAATGTTAAAATTCTGTACAGTGTTGTGCTGTCCAACTGGAAAAATATTTTGGTAAAATAAACATTGATACCATTTCATAGTTAAAATAGTAAATGATGGTGTAGTTATGAATAAAAAAAGGTGTTCCATCTGTTCCCCAGAGTATATTCTATGGAAAGTAGTGATCATCACTATATTTGTTTCTGTGTGTCATCAGGGGGAAATGCTTAAACACTTGCTTTTTTTTTTTTTGTCTGCTCAGTCTTGGTATTTGATACCAACTGGGCCATGTGGTATTTTGGCTGATTTATCAACATATTAGTGTATTGTAGCATTTTCTGTAGTTCCTTAACAGCATAGGGTTGAAACAAGAATATTCAGTGTTCTTTTCAGTAAATTTTGCTACACTGAAATGGTTGTTTTTTGAACTTGTTGTTGTTTTCAGGGGTAGGTAGTTGTGTGTGCACAATCTCAGCCCCTTTGTTCATTAGTTAGTTTGTTATGAGGCTGTTTGGAATGTTTTCCCACAACAGCATGCTTGGTGTTATTCCTCCACATGAGAAACTATCAAATCTAGTTGATTTTTTACACATCTTTCTTCTAGAGGATTCATTAAGATTTTTAATACAAAGATCCTACTTATGTACTGTCACTAGCTGATTTCTGGACAAAAAGCAATGTCTTTTTATTGGAATGCCAGCAGTAAATACTTTTTATTGTAACTGAGTGTGTTTGATAGATTAAAAGTCTTATAAAAATAATTAGCTCTTTTATATAGTTCTAATGGCAGCCTTGCAAGTTTCCCCTGGAGCACTCTCTAATGAGCAGGCCTTGATTTTTCCAGTTGGGCTTTTAGATTCCCTGAGGACTTGACTTCAGACCTTGAAGGGCAGCAGCTGCCATTTGTCTTAAGACTGGAGTTGCCAAACAGACAGACCATGTACTAATAGGACACATTTGTACAGCCTGAGTATGTGGAACCCCGATAGAGGCCTAATGATGATCATCTGCTGAGAGCTTGTAGCTGACCAGGGTTAGAGTAACTTTTATCACCCTTTTTGAAATCAAAACCTCTGTATTGATTAGTGAGATGGCTTGACTTGTTACCTAATGCCATGTTCAAGCTTTCATAGACAAGCCATTTTGTAGTGTGGAATAGTGTGCATGGATTCAATTTTAATAAATTCAAGCCTGTTTGATAGGTTTTCCCCCTGAAAAGATGTTATGAATTTTTGGGATGGGATGGTATTAATTGTTTTTGCAAGCTGTGTATTTGCTCTGTGTCACGATTCAACAACACTGATTTTCTTCTGTAGAGAGACAACTGTTATTGTAATTATTGAATTTTTTTTTCTCAATCGGTTTCCTATAGTTCTTCCCTTATTGATTTATGTGTTTAAATTTTTATCTGAGGATCCAGGTATGATTTCATATGTACTAGATAGCATCACCTCCAAATATGTTTTTGTCTTACTGTTCCATTAAAATCTGTCACATCCTTGCGAAGTTTTTCTGGTTTGCACACCACTTAGCATGTGCTTATTTCGATAAGAAATTGCTTCATAGAATTTCTTGATATGATTTCCCACAATTCCACATGGCTTTCAATTTTTTGCAAAGAAGCTGTGTAGATAAAAATAATTCAAACATGCTTCAGGTCTTTAAAAGTAATTTATATTTGCAGGTATTTTGCTTAACGTGCACTCTAACTTTTTAATTATGAAGAACCTAGCTGAGATATAAAATCCTTCTCACTATATGTTCTTTATTGCTGAGTTCATGCAAGCCTGTAGTGGATGTGGTGCTGAGAGAGTGCTGACACCAAGTGCAAACACTGCTGAAAAGTTCTTGATAGTTTACTTTAGGCACTTAAAGATTAGTATATCTCTCTATGAACAAGTTTTTCATGCAGATTTGACCTTTACTCTAGGATATAATATGTCTCCTAGTCATATGTTAACACGTTTTCCCACCCTGTTCCTTAGTGCTCCCTTCACAGTCATTGGTGCCAAAGTCATCCTTCTCCTTTGTTTGATAACCAAACAAAATTATTAAAGCTCCACCAGCTCTATGGGAAGGATGGATTAGCAAAGAATGTGCTCTTTTTTGCTTGCTTCTTGTGAGTGTGTATTCCAAAGATTAGATAAAATTTTGAATTGTGGAACATGTTAACCTTGTTAGAAGGGGATTTTTTTTTTAACTTTCTGAGAAAAGTTAATTAAGGAGTATGCATGTGTATGTATATATGAATCAAAATAGCAGTACAGTTTACTGTAGCTAAATATAGAGCAGTTTTCAACTATTGCAAGTGTTTAAATACTCTGTTAAAGACTCCTGCTTAATTTTTTTAGCCATTCATCAGGCCAGTGGGTAGACTGGTCTTGCAACTGTTCTTATATATAGCTTTAAGAATATATATTTGGAGTTATTTTGAAATATGATTTTATTTCTTTCCTGTAAGTATACAGGTGAGGTGGGATAAGTCCATTTGTTGCCTACAGGCAAGCACTTCAAATTGCAAACCAAAACAAAATGTTTATCAGAAATTTTCTTGATATTTGTTTGAGTGATCAGAGTTCAGGAATGGATATACTGGATTAGATAAAGGCTCAGCCTTACTTCTTGTGTCTCCAACTAGAGACACAAAGAGTTGCTCAAGAAGAACAGACTGGTTCTTCAAGAAGAACAGACATGGTAGAAGTATGTATGATACTCTTCCACTATCCAGCTTTTTTCAGCTCAGTGAATTTTCTGACTTGGGTTTAGTTTCTATGTATTTAGTTAATTTCAATGTTTAGTATTTAATAGTGTAATATCAATGCATTATCAGTCCTTGCACATACTACTGCAGTTTCCTCTTGATCCTACTGAACTAATAACCACAACATCCTTTGGTGGTGCATTCCACCAGTCTGCAATGCAAGACTGTAAAGAACCAATGTAAAGAACAACTTGCGTTTCTTGCTTTTGAAGCTTGCTTCTGTGAGCTGCTGCTTGTAGAAAAGGCTCTTGGACAGGTCGGTTTGGGTAAATAAGAAGCTCCTGAAGTATTAGACCTGAATGAGAGGATAGTCAGAATGAGTAGGGAGCCAAAAACAAATGGAAAAAAAAGTCTGCTAAAGACTTGACACTGGAAAATTCAGGTCGAATGCAGAATGCTTCAAGAACTTCTCCACTTAATCTGATGATGCTGTGTGATGACAGAAATACTTTATTTTTAAGAAAGGGAATAGATCAAGTAGTTTAGAAGACACTTCAGTGCATTTGAGGACTGAGATGCATGCATATGTTGCTGAAGTGAAATAACATGAGACAGAATTACTAAAAATTGTTTGGCTCGACTAATCTCATTGTTTGTTACGGTCTAATGCCAAATGTGGCATGTGGTCTTTGGCCTGGACTAAGGAAATGTCGTAATTTATGTGAGTTTTATTAGAGCATTTGGTGCTGTCATACGGCTGATCACTAGTTAGAATTAATTAAAAAACCCCACTGTAAAATAGATTGTAAAAAAACCTAACATGATTTAAATGGTACAACAATAGGTCATGATGGAAAACTTGAGGGAGATGATTAGTTTCTGAAAGAAGGGATTTAAGACCAGTACTGTTTATTGTTTTCATATAATGATTTTTGTGCACTCAGTAAAAAATGTGTTTGTGGAAGCTGTTGATGGTATGGAATTGGTGCTATAGAGGGCTGGGATATGATTTTGCTCATGGCAGTTGTGCTCTAGCTGCAGGAAATGTATTATTCCACACAGAATTATAATTCAGGTGAGGTTTGAAGCATCATTTAAGGAAAGAATGTAATACTTGCATTTTGCCTGCAGTACTTCTAGAAGTGTTTACAGATGCCATTAAGCAAGTAGGTGAAACAATAATGAGATAGGAAATTTCCACATCAGAGGTAGAATTTGAATAAAATGTGTTTTCTTATTTGTCTCCTTGTATGGTTGTTTTTCATTGTAGGTATTGGTTATAGTGTTTAGTGCTTCTAGGGTTTTTTTGCTTCATTATTAAGTGTACAGTGACCAAAAGCACTAAAAGTAGATATGTCTCTCAGTTACTAAACATTTATAGCCATAGGAAATGATGGTCATTTAAGTACAGCTTAGAACAGGTATGAAATTATTGACTTTGTTGATCTTCCCTTACAATCCTTCCTTAGGAAAGTGCTGAAATGTGTTCTGTAGTTCTTTAGCTGCATTAGTGGTTGAGTTTGAGGCTTTTAGCGTGTTTTTTCCCTAATACCTTTGGGAGATGGATAACTAAGATGTTGATATAATAATGCGATATGCTTACTGAGTGTAATTGTTTGAGAGAGAACATATACTGTGGGGAAAGATTGAATGGCTCATGAAAGATGATAACTATCAGTCCTCTCTTTCATCTATTAAAATTAACTTTAGGGTGTGTTCAGCTGTGATTTATGAAATTGTTTAGACTAACACCTTCTTTGGTGGTGTCTGATGTAGAGAAAAAGACTGGAAAGTATCCTGCTAAATGAAATTTCCTTCCAGTTTTGGAAACTTCCATCTTCACCAATTAGATTTTCAAGTTGTAGTGCACTCTCTTAAGGAGCAGAACAACAGATGGACAGTGTCAGAAATAGGGAAAAAATGATTTTGCTTTTCATGGGGTTTGACACGTTTAAGCTAACAGAGAATACTTTCAGTTATCATCACATTAGGCTAAATATTTAGAACTTGATATTTCATTAAAAAGCCCCAAAACTTCACAGGATTCTATCTTGTTTGGAATATTAGCAGCTAAAAGGCATCTTAAGAATGAAAGCTTCCTAAAGCTATTTCAGACAGCTTACAGACAAACTTGCAGCTATGTAATGGTGTCCATGAAAAGACAATAGGAGAGAACTGGGGGGAAGATGGTGGATGAAGCATTAGTAAGATGTGTAGCAATAAAGGCCAGTGATGCTATTTGATGTAGAATCAAGAAAAAGCCACCACACCCCAAAACACAAAAAGCCCCAGACATCATAATACAAACATGGAATTTAGCTGACACTTAGAATGTTGCTAGCACATTAATGCATACAAACTAACTATAAAAAAGTAATTAAATAAATTTGTAATTAATTCTAAATTATAACATCACAAAGTCCAGTTATTATACTTTTAAGTCTGTCTACTTGAAAATTGTAACAGACTGTTGCAATTTAAAAATGCTGAAAGAATATGTTGGGCCTGGAAGATGTCAAGCCTGAAGAGATCGGAGTTAGAATCTCTCCCCTGCATTTGTAACCTGAAAATCTTTCTTCTTTCTGGGAAGGAGTGGCAAAGGGACATGATTTCAATGGTAAAGAAACAACATTGTTCTATTGGCTTTTGCCAGTAGGGTTTATCAACTCTTCGTGCTACTGACATGGATAATTCTGGATAATTCTGAAAAAAAACCCCAAAAAATATACCCAGGTGACACTGGAGGGTAAATACTCCTACTTCACAAAACTGAGATTTGTTTCAGAGATATTTTTGAGTTTTGCACTTTTTGCCCGTTTGGGAGCAGCTGAGATTTTTAAAAAGAAAAACAGTGATGTAAGCAATGACATGAATAATCATTAGGGTTATTATTTCATACAGCAAAGACTGGAAAAAAAAGGAAGCTGATGTGCAAGAGCATGTGGAACTTAAGAATCTGTATGGTGCAGAATCATTCTGTCGTATTAATTTAGAAAGAGTTATGGAATTTAAACCAAGACTTGTATTTTGCTTGTTCTCTCCAAATGCCTCTACATTCGCCCCAATTTTTAACTCTGTCGACTTGTTCCTACTGAGTCTAGGATTACAAATCTTAGTATTTCTGTTAACCAGTTCTGTTTTCTCCTCAGTTTTCAAAGGTGAGAAGCAAGCCCTAGTGATCTATTATGTAGGTTGGTTGCTTTCCAATGTCTCCTCTGGGGAGCAGGCAAAACCTGTCTACATGCATAAGAGGTGTAGAATTTTGCTGTAATTCAGGGTTCAGTTGAATATAAGAAACATGTGGTGCATTTGTGGCTGCCATTACTGTCATCTCAGTGTGTTAGAAATTCAGAGAGAAAAAATTAACTCATTTTTAACAAACATACGGAGTGTTAATAATGCAATATTTGGATCATAAGCAGATTTTTTTTTTAAAGAAATGGCTATGTGATGATGAGGTGAGGATTATTATAAGCATAAATGTTACCTGGACTTCGAGCTGTAGGATAAATTTGTGTCTGATGAACAGGCTTTACATTAATGTTGAACAGTTTGTTTCTAGCATTGTCAAGGTTCAATAAGGCAAAAAGCACCAGGGAAGCAGAATAAGCTCAGAGTTACTGTATAACACAGCAAAAGAAAATAATGCAGTTGTTTGTGTGTTACTTTTGTATTTTCTTCTCCCCTGAGTAAATTATACTTTTTCTTCATGCTGGCAATGTTTTCTTCCTGATTAGCATACAATTAATGCTTTGTGTGTTTACTGCTGTTGGTGTAAGTTGCTAAAATTGAAAAGAAAGGGCATTACTTTGTAGTGGAATTTTTTTGTTTTGTTGGGGTTTTTGTTTGTTTTATCTTGGCTTTATGTCATGATTTTTCTCTTGTTTTTGTTTTTTTTCCTCAGGAGTGGCAGAACTCTATCCAAAAGAATGCTGGCCTTGCTTTCATTGAGCTTGTCAATGAGGGAAGGTAAGTCACAATACTCAATAGCATCTCTGCCTTAGTCCTCAAGATGTTGTGTGCCTTCAAACTTATTTAAAAGGATTTTTCTTCTGCCTCTTTTTATGAAACTTTCTTTGAGTTTTGCACGTGTCACATTCTTTATTGCTTCAGTTGGGATACTGACTGTGGGATTTTTCAGAATCTGAAGGCTCTTCTGTTTCATTAAGCATTTCACTTATCAGTGTGTCATGGATTTTCTCTCTCTCTGCCCTTGTGCACTGGTTAACATTGAAACTATAATTTGTATTCAGCTAATCTCGTGAGGAAAGGAATTGATATTTGGAAGACATTATAGCTAGGAACTGTAAGATAAGCCTCTGCCTCAAAAATTAGATTCCAGTTTGCTCATTTATTTCCTAGCTACCTCATAAAATAGAAAAGGAGAGAGTCCCTTTGAGATTAAAACCAAAATCTGTTAATATTTCCAATTTGTTTAATGTTCCACCTGTAACTATATATGTATGTTACTGGGACTTACAGAAAAGGATAGAGCAGGTGATGGAGCCATGCTCTTTGACTGTGACTGGTGACTGTTCAGACCCATCAATATTTTCTTCATTAGGAATCGATTGTTGAGGCAGGCTAAGTGCAACATTTACTTCTTCTAAAGGGTTTTTTAAAAGATGTCTTAATGAGTTAGCTAAGGAGTATTCTAAGAAACACCATTTATCTGAACTTAAATTCTGTTAGTGAGTAACTTGAACTAGTAAGAATCCCAACAGAAATCTTACATTATTAGGACAGCTACTGAATTAAAACCAAAATAATTTTCACAGAAATTAAAAGACTATATAAATACGTTTTTATCACTTTAGGAATAGAGACTATTTTCTTTTAAAATGTGTAGATGTTGAAAGGTAGAGAAAAATAGTGACCATTTGAGTGGTTGCATTTCAGTTTATGGTGAGGGAAACACCATTCTGAGGCACAAAACCCCCCATTTGGCTACTAGTCTTTGTCCCAAGGGCCAAGGTAAAGAAACAAGGGTGTTCAGTTACAGTGTTAAGATCTAGCCTGTAGTTGTTTCCTATTATGTGAGGCTGACCTGTCTTGACCTTACTTATAAAGTGCCTGCTATAAATTTGGCCCTTGATTAATGTTTTATTAGCATAGATAACGTAGAGATCCCACACACATGTAAACCCCAGTGTAAGGTTCCTCTGTGTAAGATGGTTATCACAAACAAATGAGTTGCTGAGACTGAGTTGTAAGTAGCAGCTACCTAGTAGTTATTCAGCATGTCCAGGTCAATCTTTGAGGGAGCATTCTATCAGTAAACAGAATATTTTCTTTAAAAAACCTGCAGTGCCCATCACAAACAGATGGAATCACTCCCCCTCCTCCATAAACAAGATCCATAACTTATAGTCTGGCTGTAGCAGAGTGGTTTTCTCAGGAACAAATGATGCCTTGAAGACTGGAAAGGGTGGTTTTAGTTAGCAGAAAATATCTAAGTAATTGTTACTTCGTTTCTGACTTAGAGCAGAGTTCTTTTTTTAAAAAAGTGGGACAATAACTTTCACTATGGGGAAGAGGAAAGGGGATTAATTTCTTAAAAATGGCTTCTTTTACCTCTGTTTTCCCCCATTGGAAAAGTTATTGATAAATTGGTGGTTGTGGGGCTTTGTGGCTTTTCAGCATTCACTAAAATGAAAATATTATCCCTCGTATGACATGAAAGATATTGCAGAACTACATGTTATTACATGTTACATGTGCATGCACTAACACACCAAAACATTTCAAGAGGTGTATTTTATTGTGTATTTTTATTGTTTTATGTAGATTTGCTGTAACGTTATAATCTTAAAAACTCCAAAAGAGGTTTTTTTGAGTTTTGATATCTTTGAATGAAAACTTAAAAATAAAATAGCTGGATTATATTGATTTACTTTTAACTGCATAAAAGTGTAAAAAAAGCTGAATATTAGATTTTTTTTCTATAAGTACTCATGGAAAAGAAACAAGGAAGTTGAACAAAACCCAGAACTGATTACAGCAAGGAAGGGTGTCTGTGGAGTACCATTACATGAGGAGTATTAAAATAAAATAAAAACAAAAAATTAAGGACTGGAACAACTGTCTAGAATTTGTGGAATCAGTCTGCCACCTTGGTGGAGAAAGTTTTGGTCATCACAACTTTGTAAACCAGGGGTTTATTCCTGATGTTTCTTAGTAATGTTTTTTAAATTAACAATTCTAGAGGGCAGAGTTTAAAGTGTGTTCCCCTGTTTTTATTTATCAGGCACATAAGAGCTGAAAAATCTTTCTGAAAGAGGAACAGGTCTAGAAGAAGAGACCTAAATCTCTTCTTATACTTGATTTCAAATGGTTGGTTTTGTTTTCCTTTTGAGTGAAAAATATGAATGTACCTCTCCCTCTCACAGGGGTTGAGAGGTTTGTGTTTAGGCTTGCCATGTTTTGGCTAGGATTCCCTGAACAGAAATATGTGCAGAAAGTTTGCCTCTGGGACTCATAAGATCCGCAGTGTGTGTACTGCATTCAGAATGTGTTGCTCTGAATTTCATCATGTTCACAAGTAACTAATGTGTTACACATATAGTTGCTCCCAGACTGTTCAGATGTATCAGGTCCACTGCACATATATTGCAGAATTGATTTGTTTATGCCCAGTGAAATTTTGAAACTTGACTTGAAAAAAAAAATCTCTGAACAAGAGACCAGTATATGAAAACATAGAATTGTAAACCTACCTCTAACTGAAATACACAACTGAAGTCTTTTGAAGGCCAAGTTACAAGAAAAAAAAAGAAAAAAGAAAGGCAAACAAACCCCAGAAAAACCCCAAACCAAATACTGTGTTAGGAAAACAAGAACTTATAGAAGATAAGTGAAAAGCTAAAGGAACAGGCATAGGAAAATAACCTCTTTCTGTACATAAAAAGAAATATTAGCTACATTGCTCCATTGAACATCGATGTTTTTTTACTAAAAATGAGTAAGTATTGCTTGCTGGTTTTTAGTGCCTAGGAACACTGTTAATGGGCTTTGAAACCTTGTTAAAAAGGTGCCTATACCCACTGCTTCTCTATAGACTGAGCCATCTGTGGAGCAGAAGTAGAGATTGCAAAACATTTTCCTTAGCCTGCTGAATTTAGTCTAGATTTTAGTCTTGATGTTTGTCTTTTATCTTTGGATCATCCTCCCTTTTAGAAGAGTCTGTTTTAGAATCTCAGGCTGAGAACCTACTGATGGGGGGATCTGTTCACTGCAAACATTGTTTAGGTGTAATTTGGTTCATTGTCATAGCTCCTTCTCTCCTTTGGAGACTTACTTCCAAGGTGTCCAGGCAAGACACCTTTTTTTCACCCTGAAACTAATAATGTTTCCTCCTTTTGCAGATGGTCACTTATTTCTGAACTGAAAACAAAGAAAGCTTTGTTTTGCTTCCTTGCATGTACAAATGTCTCTTTTGTTAGGCTCTTAATTCGTCTACTCGATTAGTTAGCAAACGACTCCTTCTCTCTGTGAAGGTTAAAACTCTCTCCTGTGCCTTTGATTCATTAGCACACTTTAGTGTGAAGCATCTCTTATGCTAGACCTTGTTTTCTGTATCAGTCAGGATGCTAACAAACACACTCGAGCTTGAGACTAGGCATGACAGTTATTATCCCCTTTGGGGTGATAATGGGTTTGGCATGGCAGGGGTTGAGGGATCAGTCTACTAAGCATGCTGCAGCAATTATTCTTTCCTATTTTCAGTTGAAGAGACTCTTGAAGATGCTTCGTTTTCATTTTCTCAAGCATAGTTTTCTTAGTCATCTGAAGAATTAAGTGCTGTGCTCTATACATGTAATTTTCTACATCTGTAAAGGAATATTCAGACAGCAGTTGCTTTAAAAAGCTGTCACATAATGGTTGAAAAATTACCTCATTAAAATAGCAGAATATATGTATAATTTCCTCTTCTTTGTCTTTGCCCTTTCAAATCCTTAACTTAAACAGAAAAAAACAAAATTAGAGTCAAGTGTATTCAGGAGAAGGAAAACTAATGCTGTTCGTTTTTCTGTAGCTTTTTCTCATTGCTGGATTATCAGTTGTCTAATAGGGAATGAAATCTAATAAATCTCTTGCCATATCAGGGGATTCTTCTATATTGGATTTTATATTATCATCTTATGTTGAAAGCATTTTTTACTTTAAGGATATTCACAAGGATTTTTATCGTCTACTGGATAAAAAGACTTCTATGAAATTATTATTCCTGAGAATCTCTAGCACTTTATTAAAAAATCTGTTGAAATTATCCAATGAATTCAAAGTTACTGGGAGAAGGATATTAATGCAAATTAATATCTAACAGCAAGTAAAAAATCCACCAAACAACCAAAAAAGACCCAAAGCTCTCCAGAAATAACTAAATGTAGCTGATATTATTCTCCCAGTACACAACATCCAGCAGTTAAATATTCCAGATAAAATCTGGAATACCATAATCATCTATATTTCTGCAGTGTGGGTTTTTTCGTTTGTTCCAGAAGGAACTGTACTGAGAAAACTTCAACATGTGTCCTTTGCTGTTCCTTTTCTGACGTTATATATTACTTTTGACAGGGCATAAATGCAGATATTTTTAAATACTGTTTGCAGTCAAACTGGTTGGCCAATTATTTGGCCACTTTTCTAATGGAAAATAAGGGACAGATGTAAGCTGCCCCATTCTGTCTTTCACTTGCAGTTACTCTCAAGGTATAAGTGTTGGAGAATGTGTTGCCATAGGAGCCACTACTGTGATGGAAAAATAGAAAAACACAGCTATTCATGAAAAAAAAGTTTGGTGACTTTCAGACTTACACTTTGTCCATAACTGACCAGCAAAGGCTTAGAAAAAAATAATAAATGTAGTCACATCTCACCTAGAGTTGATTACTACCAGTCTGCTCCCCTTATTGCAGACTCCTTGCCCTATGATTCTGGTAACAAACCCTGCACCTTAGTGTTGATTTGTAAGAGAAAGCAAGTGTTTTCCACATTCTCTTGCTTTTTGTTTAAGCAACCCATTTTGTTTAAGTGGCAAGAGATTTTTTTGTGATTTATTTTCTAAGTTTTCAAGTTACTGTTTTGGTTTCCATAGCAGCAGCTGCTTTTTTAACGTGTGAATCATCCGACTGAACTTTAAGCAACATTTTACGTGTGCTGAAAATTAGAAATTGTAGCCTGGATGTGTTTCAGAGATGGTTAAGTGACTTGAGGTGGGGTTCTTGATGCCATGTTTTTGTGTGGGTGTACACTAAGGTATACTGTGACAAGTACCATTTTTAAAACAGTTTTTTATTTCACTTGAGTTTTGTTTGATCATCTGTGTGTGGATTTAAATTGCATCATCTTTGTGTAGCTGGAAACATGATCTTTGCTGCAACTTACTCATTAAGCTGAAACTTTTTGGGAGAGCTATGCCTTAATGATTATAAATTAATGTAAGCTTGTATTATTTGGGATGCTAGTAGCTATGGAGGGTAGGTATGTGACAAAGGCAGGCTTTGCTTGTGAGATTAACTCATTTATTTGCCTAAAAACAAAATCATAAAACACACCTAAGTGCCTGGGAATTCTTCAATGTTTGGGGTTTTTTTGTTTGTTTTCTTGTCTGTTTTTGTTTGTGTTTTCTTTTTTTTAAAATTTTTAAAGTTTTTAGTAACATCTGCATTTAAAAATTGAGTACCTAGAAGGTATTTATACTGCATTATGTATTATTTTTTTCCTTTGTCACCTATTTTAAGGGGTTAAATATGTTCAAGCCTCTGTCCTTACGACGTTATTGGCTTGTCTGTATTTTTGTTGATGACTGAATAGCATATCTGTAAAGTAACTGTTTTCCACAAAGCAATTATAAAACTGCTTTGCAGCAGTAATTCCAACACTTAGCACATTGAGCAGTCAGATCCCATAAAAGACAGCATGTATCCATCTAGAATGTCTCTCTCTTTGAAGTAAGTGAATCTCTTTTATAAGCTTAGGTTTATGAGGAGTGCAGTTAGGGAAACTTACTTCTTGGCTTCTTTCTTGGCTATCTCAGAGTTCTCTGTTGTGGTACATCAGGAACATAGATAATCTCTCCCTGTAGTACTTCATGAGAGATTTATGCCTGAACAGCTGTTGTAAATGTCACCCATAAAGCTTTTTTCCATATATTGGCTGAAATTGATAATTGTAGGACTTCAGTTATACTAATCCAGAATTTATCCATCTCCTGCTTTCTTTACTGGCACAGATTTTTCTGTTCTGTATTTTTCCTCTTACACTTTCTGCTTTTTGCTTGTTGTAAGGAAAAGTTGACTTTTTAGTTGATCTCAGCATTCATCAGCCAGAATTCAGAGTGAGGATATTTCTTACATTGTGGTACAGTTTTCTCTTCCAGCATAACAATAAAAATTGCATTATCTCCTGTATTTGCCTGCAACTCTTTCATACTCTCTGTGGTTTAGCACTTCATTCCTGCGTGTCCTGGGTCAGGGCAGTGGTGTTTGGGAAGCAGGGGGGTCACAGGGGTGGCTCCTGTGAGAAGCTGCTGAAGCTCCCCCGGTTCCAGTCCCTCAAGGCTGAGCAAATCTGGGAAGCTGGATGTACCTCTGCCACTAACATGTTCAAGAAAGAGAAAAGGAAACTGAAAAAAAAAAGGGGGTGAGAGAGAAATGTCCCTGAAGCAGCAGTGGAGCAGTCCCTGAAGGAGCACGGTGGGGTAAATGTGGATTTGCAGCCCCTGAAGTGCCAGAGATGGGCAGAGGTGAAGCTGCAGCCTGTGCGGGATCCCAGAGAGGGGCAGATGTGGATCTGCATCCCTGGAGCAGCCCGGGGCAGAGGAGGTGACTGTTCCCGCAGCAGCCGTGACTCTGGGCAGCCCGGGCTGGAGCAGTTCCTGAGGGACTGCAGCCCATGGGAGGGACTCATGTCCCAGGGGCTCCTGAAGGACTCTCTGCCGTCAGAGGGACCCCGCGCTGGAGTGGGGGAAGAATGTGAGGAGTCCTCCCCTGAGGAGGAAGGAGCAGCAGAAACACCGTGTGGGGAACTGACCCTGAACCCCCCCTGCCCGTCCCCTGAGCCCTGAGGGGAGGCGGCAGTGAAGGGATCCGGGCCCGGGGAGAGGGGAGGGCTGGGGGGAAGGTGTTAAGATCTGGCCCTGTTTTCTCTTTCTCCTTGTACATGAAATGAGTTCTTTCCCTTCCCAAGCTGAACCTCTCAGGTTTTTGGAACAGGGGAATGAATGCAAAGCTCCCTGTCCTTGTCTCCATCAAGGAGCCTTTGGGTGGATTTTCTCTCCCTGTCCCACAGTGGGGTGGGGGCTGAGCGAGCGGAGCCCTGGTTGGTACCGGCTGGGCCCAAACCCTGACCCAAGGAAGCATGCAAATATGTGTTTAACTTCCAGCATGGAATCCATCCTCTTGCTTGTTTTTACTAGGATGCTTATCTTTTCCAACTTAATCACATTTTAAAAAATACTTGAATCCAGAAAGAAAGTGCTTAGGCAAAGGAAGAAAAGTCCTTGAATCTGGAGTGCACTGAAAGCAGAAGAGAAAAGAGAAAGAGTGTGGTATCCAGAGTCTTTACCCATACAGGTATTATGATCTGAGCTCTACAGAACATGTGCATCATACTCCATCTACATTCTTCTGCTGAAGATCAGAAGAAAAATTAATTCAGTGACCTGTCATAAATCAAGATAAACCACAAGGGAATCTATTGGGCAACGAGGAGTGTAAATCACCACATTCAACAGCTTTTTGGTGTTTAGTAACACTGAAAAACCCACACAAATACATGAGATCGTGTAGAGCAAACATGGTCCATGGGTCTGCATACAGAGGTTACGAAGCATAGCCAAGAAGGAAATCATTAGACTTCAGGGTTTTTTTTTCATCTGGGGTGTGCATATGTGAAAAAGACAAGAAATTCAATTAATCTGCTTGTTCACTGGAAGAAATTAAAAGCTGACCTTTTGCTGGGGGGGGAAAAAAAAAAAGTATTTATGAGATGGACTTTTTCTTTACCAGGAAAAGAACTACTATAATTAAGTTTGTGGAATAAAAAACAGGATGAAAGGAGACAAGGAATAGTTGCTGTTGGTTTGCTTTTTTTTTTGTTTTGTTTGTGAGTTTTTAATTGACGGTAGTTACCTTATTACAAAACTGCTTTATTAGGGGAACATGGTGTAAAATATCTTTAAGAAAAAAAAAAAAAGTTGAAGCATCTTTCTGAAAGCTGTGCTGTAGCTCAAGCAGAAGTGTGTTGTGTGTATATAGACACTGTTCTCACAAAGAAAGTCCAAACTGACCTAAATAATAATGCAATTTGAATAGTTTAGTAGAAGAAAGTTAATCTATGTGTATACATATAGATTAATGTTATACACTGTTTGGAAAAGGTGGCTGAATAGAAAGATTAAAATGTAAAGTTCTTAGATGTAAATGATCAATACGGCTGTTAAGGCATAAGCCAGTAAATTATTTCACATAAGCTTCATTTTTATTAGTAAATAATTTTTATCTTCACCTCCTGAAGACCTTTAGTTGCTGAATGAGGCAATTTGCAAGAGGGAAGTAATTTTGTAATAATTGATACTTAATAATATGAAACTTACTTTTTTCTGAAGACAGTTTGAAATGACCAGTAGGTTCATATACTGAGCTTGGACAATTATTTAGTTATTTGCCATAATAGTTTTTGCTTTCCAAAATGACAATTTCTACTGGGATTTATTTGCAAAATTTTGTGTAACTTTTATCTATCTTGGTTAGCCCTGCATGGACTAGCATAGAGAAAATGAGAAAAGTGTGTGGGATTAGAAGGACGGGTGGGGGTTACCCAAGTGCCAACTAATCCATAGCAGACCAAGCTCTTTCTGATACTTAAAAGCTGTTTTTCCTAGGTATGCTTCTAGTTTTGAGAATGTTGTTCATAATGTAATTCTTGGCTTTGTTTAGAAGATATTTATCATCATTAGAATTGTTAAAAAGAATTCTTGTATTGATGCTTTCTTGAACAGATGAAAAAAAAAGTGGGAGTTTTAGAGGATAACTTGTAGTTTTCAAAGTCTGATCTGGTGAGCTGAAGGTATTGGTGTTGGCAAGCTTAGTGCAGATAATGGGGTACCACCCAACTGTGTTAAATATAAATCATGACATAATAGTATGTGAATATTTATGAGTCCCGTATTTTTTTAGGTGGTTCTTAGTTTAATAAATACCTCTTAAATGCTTACGTGACAGACACAAAAATGCTACTGGGGATTTTGGGCAAAGAGGGGAATAAAATGCTTGAAATCTTCTGAGTCTATGAAATCGGCTGTACAGAGTTTATTCTTTTAGATGAACTTTTTTGTACATTATTAAAAACAGGTTTGGGGTTTCTTTTTCTGTATGAGCAATGCCTTCCTAACTAGTTTATTTTCCTAATTTTTTTAAGCCACAAAAATTTTATGAATTGAAGCTGCATTATTGTAGCAATGCTGGTTCTTTCAGTTTTTGAAAACAAAGCTGCATGCAGATAAATTGGCCAAATTGTACGTTTGTTGATCGACAGCAACTTCCATTCTAGAAGTGATGAAAAATACAATAAAATGGGGAAAGAAAAAAGAAAGTAGTTCTAAAACTCATTTACAAGCCTCTTCAAACAGAAATTCAGTCATGCTTCAAAGAATTAATTGTGCATCTTCCTTTTTTTTTTTTTTTTAATATTTCATACATGTGTAGGCAGTAATCCACTGACTTAATTGGATCCTGATCACATGGCCTCTGTGTGCTGTGCTCCAGATTTCCCAGCCTTGTAGGGGCAGAGGCAATAAACAAAGAGCTTCAGGTGTTGCACTGCATCTGAACTTCTCCTTGGAGTAGGCTTGTGACCTGCAAACCTACTGCAGGTCTGGATTTGTGAGTAGCACAGGGAAAGAGACAGCAGAACATCAGTGTTTATACTGTCCAACATACAGACAGAGACAGGTGCAGCCTTAGAATATTATATATATATGAATAAATTCTAGGGAAGAAAGTTAATATTGTATATATGAGAAGGCATCTTGCATGGTAAGTCCTGTCTGCAAAGAAATGCTCTCAGTAGACTCTGAATTTGTTGAAACTTAGTTTAACTTACAAGGTAAAACCAAATTATTTTCTGTTCACTCTTCTGTATTAGCTGGAAGCCTTAAAAAAAAAAAAAAAACCTAAACAACAACAATACACCCCCCCCCCCAAAAAAAAAAAACCAAAACAACAAACACAGCCCCCTCACACACACACACAAAACAAGCAAACAAACAAACAAACAAAACCAAAACCAAAAAACAAACCACCACACCAAAACTTTGATAACAGGTATTAATGAAAAATTAGTCAGTTCATCATGTGATGATGTACCTTTGAGTAATCCTGTGGAACTGTATGCCCTCTGAAACAGTGTAGCTTCTGTAAAGCCGGTTGTAACTTTATGAATCCCAATGTAACTAATTAAAAAGGAAATTGTTTAGCAACAATATGTGAACTCACAGAATAATTGGGTTGTAATTCAATCTGTCAGCTCTGCTGCCATTCATAAACTTGGGGTTTATGAAGGCCTCAGAAATCTCAGATTGAATTACCTCGTTTTTCTGTAATAACCTGGAAGAATGTATATCTTAGCATTTCATTTGTAAGACTGAGGATGTTTTATAATCTTGCAAATATTACTTAAATGTATACTTACCATAAAATTCCAATTTTACATTTGGAGGAAAAAAGTAAACTGCAGTACAATTCACATTTTTTTATTTAGACTTTATATCAGTTAATTAAGGTGTTCACTGTGGGTGTTTATGTGCATACACTGCTTACTTTAACTTTTGTGTATGCAAAATATTTTCTTACATGTCAATATTTCAGGTAAAACAAATTGCTGTCTATAGAGTTCACATTTGCTTTAGTTCTTGGTTTGGTTTACTGTTGAAATGCAATCTTACTATTTGCCTGAAAATTATCCTTCAACCTTATATATACAATTTGCTTAACATAGTAAAAGTCAGTTATGGAACTGAGATCAAAATATTGGTATATGTACTGTATTTACAAGTTTTTATTATAGTACTTCATTCTCTCAGGGCAGTTCTTAACTATTCTCTCTCCCTCAGGTTGCTGAGTCAAACCATGAAGGACCACTTGGTAAGAGTGGCTAATGAAGCAGAATTTATCTTGAGCAGACAGAGAGCAGAAGATATTAACCGTCATGCTGAATTTGAGGTAGGACACTAAATCTTCTTTTTTAAAAAAACAAACCACTAAAATATACCAAGCCGTTGTGTTTGAGGACTCCAATGGTGATTCAAGCTTCAGGCACAGGAGGTTTCATCCTGAAAGGTGTCTTGCAGGCACAGGGTGATTTGATTGTTTTTCACTAACTGATGGAAACATGGGCTGTGCAGAGCAGCTCTGAACTTGTCAGAATCTGCAAACCATAGCTTGTGAAGGGAGGAATTTTATTATAGTGGTGCTTCTCTTTGCCATCAAGCAAATATCACTGTATGTGTTGAAGATATTTAGTGTCACATTGAAGATGTAATTTTGAAAAAAACACCTTCCTGAACGCAAATAATAGCAGGCTGGTTAGTGCCAAATGAGAAATTCCATTTTTTCCTATTTGTATAATTTGTTAAATAGCAATTAAGTGAAAAAAATAATAAAAAATTAAATTAAATCACTTAATCCATCTCTTAAACTATTTTCTTTATGTTTTGCATGATTTGGTGTGGTTTTGTTATGTTTTTATATTTTCACCCCACTTAAGGGATTATAAAGGGAAGTAATGGTCTTTGTTTTTATAGACTTGCAATAAAAATAAAACCCTTTTTTCTCAATCACTTCAGTCATGCCTCCATTCTGGATCTCAGTTACATCTCATATCTCTTTTCTCTGTTCTTTAATTATTGGGTTTTCTAAATGAAAATGAAGCTAAATCTCACTAACATTCTGCTTAACAAGTACTTAGGTCTTTCTTCTGACATGTGATACTACTTGTGGTTTTGTTTTTAAAATGAAGCATTAAGAGATTGAAGGCACATTTGTGCTTAAACGTATTTCTAAACTGTTTTTCTCTTAAATCTTTTCTTGAAAAAATACTCCCCAAAGATGAAAGCATATTTGTCTTAGGCAGCGCTTATGTTCTAAAGGTCATCTGTGTTGGCCCCCGGATTCAAGCTGTGCGTTGTTTAATAACATATCTGCACTTCATCTACAGCTAGTTACCCCCTCCTGCAAACAGAGATGTTGGAGGATATCTACAGTACCAGTTTGCAGTGGTGAAATAGCAGGCATGTTTCATTTATTACATCAAGGGTTTAGCCACAGTCCTGTGGAGATGAAAAGTGCATCTGTTTACTTTGTTGCCCAATAGTCATTGTTGTAGAACATTCTTGACATCTTTCACTCAGATACGTGCATGATATGGCATTACTGATGAGGTGAACGGCCTGTTTTTTTCTTTAGATGCAAATTCTTTGCAAAGGGGTGTGTGTGCATGTGGGAAATCTGTGGGAAATAAAGGATTCTGTCGTGTAAATGAGGCTATCAGTGAATACCACTCTTCAGTGACAACCTCTCTGTTAGCCTCATTTCAGTCTCAAGACATCTTTTATGATGTCTGGAAGAAATTTACCCTAAGCATCAACTTACACTTTACTGTGGCTCTCAGTTTTGCTGTGACAACTCTCTAGGATAGCAGTTGGTTGGTACATTTTTTAAGTTGCTGCTCATTTGGATCTGTGCTCTCTCAGCGTGACGGCTCTCGGGGTTTAAATTGCCAGGTTGAACTTAAACAGAAAGTAGTGTGCTAAAATAGCAGCAGCCTGTTTATCAAGTTCAATATTGTTGTGTTGGAAGCATTTAGATTTAGCATCACTTCTTCAGGTGTGCATATTGAGGATCTACAACTATTGGATTCTGTTGGGTGCTTAACTATTAAAGGTGGTGCCTCATGAAGTTACTGATGCCTGTGGCAGACTTCAGGCAGTTTATGTTTCAGAGAGATCTGTTGCTCACATCTGCTTGAATCTGGAGGTGTCACATCAACAACCAGCAATTCCTGTGCATCATCTTCCACCCACCCATGGTATGGTCTGATTTTCCTGTGTCCTGTCAAGTGTGCTTGGCTTGTTTTAGCACAGTGGTACTTCTTAGCTATGGTGCTGCTCAAAGCCTTTTAATGTAGTGCTCCAGGCTATAGAAACCTTCCCATTCTTCTGTCATGCCCAGAGATGGATCTGTCACTTGACTAGAATGGAGCCATTAATGGGAAGGGATCTGTAGTATGCTTTGGTGGGCTGCTGACCTGCTGTGTGTTGCAACTGGTGTGTTCCCAGTGTAGAAATGGATGTCAGTTGTGGTGCCTGGTGTTTTGGTCCCAGCACTCATGACACACAGCCATGTGACAGGAAAGGCTTGCAAATAAGAGAAATGTGACTTTTTAAACGATTGATAACAACCTTTGATCTGATTCATTTCTCCATCTGGAGAACCTATAAGGAAGCAGAGTAGCAGATGATGAGCTACAGAGTTTTTTGGCTAGCCTAACTGGTTGGTTTGGTGACCATTTCCTTGATTTGCTGCTTTCTAATTTTTTAAAAAAATATGATGTAAATATTTTGCACCAATAATGTCCTAAGATGAGGAACTTCCCTGCTGTGGTAGTTCAAGAAAGTGAGCACATCATGTGTCCAGCAAAAACATTGAACTGTTTCTGGGAAAAAATTGCAGTCCTATAAAATTTAACCTCAAAGAATGATATATGCAAATGTGGTTTTGGTAGCATTTAAAAGCATTTTTGTGATTGTGGTAATTATTAGTTGCATCTTGAAAAGAAAATGATCGGGATGAGCATGTGTTCAGATCAAAAGCAAGCTTTGCCAGTCTGAGCTCTGGGTAGAAGGGAGATGAGGCTGCTTGAGTGAGTGAGGGATGAAGGTTCAGAGATGGATGATAAAGGTAGCAAGAACTTCTTGCTTCTAGCCAGTTTCCATCTTTATTCAGAATTGCATTTCTGGTGTTTTAGATCACATATGAAATATTCCATAATAACATTGGGTCAGCAAAAATCCAGCCCCCAGATATCTTTTTAAAGATCTGTGGTTTGTTTGCCACTACCTGGTTTTATTTCTCCCATTTCTGAAAGTCATGACAAGAATGAGCCTTTCAATCTGAGTGCCAGATTTTGGACAGGTTTACACCATAGTGACAGAGGCGAAAGGCAAAATATGTTGTCATGATTTAAAATGGAAATCTGGTATTTTGGAGCACATAGAAACAAGAGAAAGCAATGGGAAATTTAGGCAAGCTTCATAATGCAGTGCTGCAGTTACAGCATTTGGTCATGCTGACCCCTGTTCTTAACGTAGAATTGTGATATTTCTTCCATTTAACTTAAGATATAGTAGTGTAGTCTACTAGTCATCTGGTAGGGTGATAGACTGTACCAATTAGCCAGAAAAAAAACCAAACCAAAACCCAACAAAAGGATTCAGCACTCTGGTGGAATTTTGTATTGTGGAAAACTGAAGGTGAGGAACCAAGCTTTCCAGGGATTTCACCTAAAGTAAACTGAGAAGGATTTGGCCAATGGTGTGAGCAGTGTAGCTACTTGGGGATGGTGAGGATTTTAAAAACAGATAACATGTTTTGAGCAAAGAAAGAAACATTCTTTTCTGGCTTTGTCTGATGTGTCTGGATAAAAAAAAAAAAGGGGGGGTGGGGGTGGAGGGGGTATGAAAACACCATGTCAAACTTCACTTGTTTGTAAATCGTAATCTTTGGCCAGTTAATATTTAGCTAATGCAGACTGAGTTCCTTGAGGAGTATTTGAAATCTGTGAATTGAAGTGTCAGTATAGATCATCATAATTTAGAATGCAAAGTAAAAAACTGTCCCTAAGCTTGGGTAAGAAAGGTAGAGGGAAATCATTCCACTTTGCTTCTCTTCCTCAAGCATCTAAGCAGTATTTTGGCAATTGCCCCACAGCCTCAGTTTCTCATATATGGTTAGATACACATAACTTGAAGTGTGGAGTTGGTGGTGTTGTCTAAGCCTCCTATCCACAGCAGAATCCTGTGCTGGTGGCTGTGGCTTGGTGTCCAGTGCATGGCATGCTTGGCTGGGTGTGGGGGGAGCCAAGGGATTCAGCACACCAGACAGAGCTACCTGGCCTGAGGGTGCCTGGTGAAATAAGGAGGGCTAGCCCATGAGAAATATTTAGAGAAGCTATCTGAGATCCTGCTTTATGTTCAGGTCTAAGCAATTCCCTGATGCTGCTCTTTTCCATCAAGCAAATATCACTGTATGTGTTGAAGATATTTAGTGTCACAGTGAAGATGTAATTCTGAAAAAAACACCTTCCTGAAAACAAATAATAGCAGGCTCCTACATAAATCACAGCACAGGTGACCAAAATATAGAAATGTATATAAATTCAACGAGTAAAATGGAAGATTAAAAATCACTATCGCATTTTAAGAGGCCGCAGACAGAGGGCTGGTAAACGAGTGCTCTCACCACAGAAGTCTGGTAATTCCTGAACATACTTAAAATCATGACAAAGGGGCGTTTTCAGCAGCTTGTGACAGGCTACAAATGCACACACACGTACAATGGTTCCGTGGAGATATGCAGTTCACAGACGCTCAGCTTGCACCGCACCGGTAAAACCTGAAACCGGGTTCTCGGCGGGTTTGGCACCGCGGCTCGCTCGGGGCTCGGCATCACCGCACGCCCGAACTCTTCTAAGATGGTATTATAAAAAAGACAAAAAAAATAGCTTTGGAATGGAAGGATAAATTTTTCTAAGGCTGAATGCAGTAAGAGGTCAACTTTTTTACTTCCTATTTTTTCCTGATCCATTCTTCACTCGTACTTTCATTGTTACCTCTATAAGTAGTTACGTTTACCAATGTAAACATATGGGGATGTCATAGGATAACCTGATACATACTTGCCTATTTTACAATGTTATTAAGCCTCAAAGAACCCCGATGAAGCAGTATTCCACTCATTTCTTCAGTCAGGTGGCCATGGAACACAAATGTTTACAGTGCATGTGAAAATGTGACCGTGCCTAACACAACTCGTTACCCTTAAATTTTGCCCAGTGTCCTTGGCATTTACGTGCACAGGTCTCAGGGGAGAGACCTTTCCAGTTCTCACCCTGAGTTTTTGGTGAAGCTGAGAATCCTGGAGGGGAGGCTCTTTATGCCTGAATACCAGTATCTGATTTCATGGTGCCACCTAGACTGCCATCTAGAAATGACCTTGAAAAATGAGATGATTTTCACTGTCTTAGATTATGTGTACAGAGTGTTGTGGGGTCAGGCCTATGTGAATAATTGGATTTGGTGTGAGGAGGGGGAGGGAGTTTTTTACTCTAATTGACTTTATTTTATAATTTATGACAGAAGTCCCCATTGTCTTGGATATGAATCCTGTCTTATGTAAATCTCTTCATGTGTTTGTGTCTGAATAGACCTATCTTTGGAATTTTAAATATGTGAACCTCTAAGCAGTTTTGGCCTGGACTGTTCAAGCATCACCTAGCAAAGATTTAATTTGCTATCAGAAGGCACTACTGAATTTTGATGAAAATCTGTGATGTCACATCTCAGTGCTTGTGTCAAGTGCTTTTGATGAATATTCTTACAGCAACGTGGAGGGTGTTTGCCTGAATGATTCACAAACAGGAAAGGGAAGAGGGGGGGAAATGACTGTACAGAGACATTTGTAATGTTGCATATCATAGAATTGTAGAATAATTTGGGGTGGAAGGGATCTCTAAAGTACCAATGGACATTGGACCACGATAATTATCAGAAAACTTCCCAGAACATCTGGGCAAGGAGTCTTCATTCTAAGTTTGTGAGGAAAACAGACACTTCAGTAATTTGTGCAGTAAAATGGAGCTGCTCCTGTCATTGACACACTGACCTGCCTCACAGAAGTGTCTTTTTTAAACTGTGTGTAGTGTCATTCCCATGAATTTTTGATCTTATTTTTTTCAAATTCTCATCACTCATAAAATATAAATTGCTGGCCCTCTTGTTATTTGCTTTCTGTTGATTAGCTGAGAATTTCACGTGACTTTCCCTTTACATTTGTTATAAATCACACTAGGCAGCAAACTTCTCTGCATGATTTCTCTTCAGTAATTAAATCTACCACTTCCAGCTGCTGTAAAATTTGTTGCCCTTTTCTATTCAGTTATGTTTTTTCATGTGGAAGACTTGGACTTTCTCACAGTTTTAATTCTTATTTAGTGTCAATTTCTAGGCTGTGTGTATTAAACAGAATGTTTTACTTCATGGCTCATGCTGAGTAATGAATCTTCATGTTAATACAAGTATTGCCTTGACAGACAAGATGCAACATTAGGCAAGTTTTCACTAGTGACTTGGATGTAGCTATTTGCTTTTTGTTTCCTTGGCAGGAAGCAAAATTCAGTGGTTCTGTTATTGGTAATATTTTGTATTCTGCACCTTTCCCCATTTGGTCTAATGTTTGAAGATGTTCTTTGTATCAGAGGAAGTAATGAAAAAGTGCTGGGAATCAGTTGTGGCAGAACACCCATAAGTCAGGGAGAATGTCTGAGAGCCCTTAAAAGAGTGATGAAAAGGTTATTTGGTGTCTTTGTAGTTTCTCTTACTTCTATATGTAACAAAGAATTACTGTGATACAAGATACAGTCAAGTATCTCTATTCTCCCTGTAATTTTCCAGTGTTTTTAGTAAAAGTAGTTCTATTATAGAACTCATGCACCAACTAATCATTCTGTGACTCTGACAATATCATTTTATACGAAGTGTTATTCAACACACTTAATGGCAGTGACCTTATTTATTAGAACAAAAGATTTTGGCATGCTCTCAGTGGGTGCTTGGTCCAGTAGGGTGGGTTCTCAGCACTGAATCTTTCCAAAGCATATGAAGATAGTGGATAGTGCAAGATGTGTCCTGTAGTAAAGAAAAGTTAATGTCCATAACATTGCAAAAAAGCAGTGTGGAAACCAAAGGAATTTAGATGTACCCTCACAGAAAAAAATAAGGTTTTACACATTTCATTATCAATGAGCTTAAATGTCTCTCACATTTAGATTTTTAAATAAATGCTGCCCTTTTTTGGTAGAAGGAGGAAAAATGTTGGCTTTCATTTCTAAACACATTCTTTGAGGAAATACAAACTTTTTAACTTTCCTAAGCATGGAAGAATGTTGTTGTTTTTCAAGTAGAGGACAAGGTAGTTATGTTCTTCTGCAATACGTTGAGAAGTCCAAAACTGGAAAATTAAATTTCTCATATTCCTGTGGTGGCAATTTTTAGGATTCATTTGTTTCATGTGAGTCAAGGGATTCTGAAATGAGGAGGTCCTTTTCCATATAAACTTTTTAGCTTTTTCTCTGTGATCTGGGAAGTGCTGGGAATAAAGTAGTTACTGAATATGAAAGGAGTGAAAAATTGTTTCTCTTCCACAAGGCATTACTATGCAATGGGAGGAGAAGGAATGAAAACTTGCACTGGATTGCTGAGATACCTCTTTTCATTCTGTCTCAATTTTATATCAAAATACATTACAGAAATATGGCTGAAAGCTATCAAAGGTCTAATAACATTGTTTCTCTAGCATCTTGAAAGAAAATTAATTTTATAACTACTATCTCCCATAAACTTTTCTGGTGAAGCAAGAAGTGATATTATCTTCATTACTGTTCCTGGTTAATAGTTTTGGCAAATTATGAGACTATGTGAAGAATTAAAACTAGTAAGCAGCAATGCATTATTGGGCTTTTCAAATCATTGAATATGTAAGTGAAATAGAGTCCTAACTATAGCTATTTCATAGCAAAAAAATCCATGTTTTTTCTGATGCTAACAAAGTTTATTACTTTATAATTAATATTTACTGTTTAGTAGAATCTTACTGACACTACTCCACATTTTAGAACCATGTTCTGGTTCATTAACATACTAAATGTAATCTAAAAAAAAATCCAGAAGTGACATGCAGAGAAGAGTCTCTTCTGCACAGTGTTTTACAATATTAGCTGTGTGAGGTTTTACCTTTTTATGGCCCTTTTTCTCTCCTTTTATGTATTTAACACATTACTTATTCTTCATTTTCTGTGAATGATAAACTTGCCTTTATTTTAAAAACTGTCACCCCCTCTTGTAAGTACTGTTACATCTGATTATTTTCACTAGAGATTATCTATGCATTTTATTAATCTACTCTCCGTGGCTTTGGATGTTAATAAAATATGCTCTGGAATTGTTATTTTAGCATTTGTAAACCCTGGAAACCTAAAAAAAACCCCTTTGCTAGAAGGAGCCAGACTCAATTCCTGTAACCACTTATGTTTTATAATTGCTTTAATTGCTGAATTGAAACAGCAGAGGCAAGAAGAAAATGCAGTAATGAGGAGGAGAGAGGAGGGAGAGCAGCACTTCTGCTGTGATCTGGTAGACTGGGAAAACAGAGTCCTTTTTGAACTTAACTTTTGCCGTGGCAGTGCATCTTAACTTTCTTGTGTGTATGTGAAATCCATTTTAAGGCTGATAGGGTGGGTTCTTTTTTAAAATTTATTTATTTTTTAAAAATTATTTAGCTCACTAAATAATTGAGCTCAATATCACACACAATCCAGAATAACAATTAGTGGATGCTTGCAAGATTCATCAACATAGACAAGGTAGTCTCTGAAGATTAAAAAGGATTATCTAAAGGATTGGTTTCTGTAATAATGTTTTTTGTAGTAATTTTTTTTTAATTGCTAACCCAGCCAAAACCAGGACAAAGTGAACATTCTAAGTCTCCAACTTGTTATGTAACTTCTTCAAAAGAATAACTGTGACAGTAAAATTGTAGAGAGTAAAAAGTGAGTAAAAATCAATAACTTGTAATTTGGAATCTCTCTTGCACACCAAGGATTGAGTTACTTCTAGATGGTTCTGTTTTAGGAAAACAAGTACAGAAATATGAATGTTAATGTATTGAATTAATATATGTGCAGGAATTATATAGGTAAATTTCACTTATCACAGATAATTCTTTGTGCATACTGACTTGTGGTGGGAATTGCTCAAATACTTAGATGAACATGTCTAATAGACCCAAAGGATCTGCCAGTTTTCTGAAACAGGAGATGATTTGGCAGTAAACATGAATAATTTGAACTTTGTTTAAAGCCTTCAAATTCCAAAATAATTCGTGATGTTAATACAAAACATGGAAATTCCAGCACTTGGACATTCTATGCCTTTTCTATTCATCTGTATCAATGATGCTCTTTTGTGTCACAGATGGATAGCTTGCTGAGGCTCAAGAGCATCTGTACTGAGTTAGACCAAAAATCCATCAAATTCAGTAAGAGTTGAATAGTAGATGTGTAGGGCCAAGCCTAAGAACGTTGCAGTTATACAGGGGTAGCCCCATGGTGGGGACTATCCACCTAGGTGTCAGGGAGCACAATTTGGACAAAGATTTGCAGTTGTCTGAGAATTTCACCTGTTGCTTTATCTCCCAGTTACTGCATTAGCATTTTTCATGTTTGACTGTTGTTTCTGCTATCTTGAATTACTTAGAGCTATCAGTAAAGTCTGACAGCTCTTCCACCCTCCAGTCATTTATAAATACATTTAATAACACAGTGGGTGATTTTCCTCCCCTTTGAAGACTTTATTATTTTTTAAAACTCGTTTTGTTTGTTTTATTCAATTTTTATCAACATAAGGATGTTCCTGTATTCCCTACTGTGTCCTGCCTTTCTTTAAATATCTTTTTGGCATTCAAACAGTGGACTTCATGAAGCAGATCTTTCTGTTTGGTGTCTCCAGTGGCTTGTTGAAAGAAATCCAGTGAAGCATGACTTCCCTTGACAAAAGCAATGATGACTCTTGCCAGCGTGTTTATTGCATTGTTTGCTTTTTGTTTGAAACACAGCTACCAATTTGCCTTCTATAAATATAAGACCTATTGCCATGTAGTTCCCTGCTGTCCTTTGCAGTCTGTTTGCCATATTTTATTCTTTTGGTAATTGCAGCAATTTGGAGAAGAACACTGTAGCTAACAGCTCAGCTGCATTCATACCTGGGTTCTTCTACATCACCTGAATGAATCCTGTCTGGTTCTAGCAGTTGGTCACTTCTCTGTTCTGAAAGAAACCTTTGCTGCTAGCCCTTCTCTGTGCTGGCCTTGTCTTCCAAGAGCTCTTTTTATCCTTTGATCTTCTAGTAGCTCTACTGAGATACCTTAATGGACCTATTTGTTTGAAAAATAATTCATTTTACTGCCTTTATGCCTTTATGTAAGTGCTCCTTGAACTCTTTTCACCTGCTTCATTCTGTTTTTTTAGATTAACATACTGCAATTGACATATTTTTCTGTTTTCCTTCTTTGAACAGGCTTCTTGAAGAATGCCATTTTTTTAGTCTTCCTTCTCTGCAGTTTAGTCATTCTAGCTTTTTTTTTTGTCTTTTAAAAGCCATTTGATGGATGTCACACTATTCCTTTGAACCCCTAATATTGTAATTTTTTATACAGTTTTGTTGTTGTCTATGAAAACATTTTCCATGTTTTGCTGCATCTTTTTATGCTCATAATATGAAAACTAAGCTAGTGAGGCATTAAATTTCTTGCTGAAATTAGACATTCCCATCAGAACTGTTTTTGTTCTCACCTATTCATGAAAAATAAATCAGTAGTGTTTACCTTGTTTATTATTCATGTACCAACTTTATGGTAGTTCACACTAGGCAGTGAATCTGAAATACTCTTGACTGAAGTAATACAGTGTACATGGAATGTAAATTTTTAGCATTAACAAAGCAGATATCCTATTATGCTTAATTGGAGATTTTCTTCTAAAATTTCTATAAGAAGATCCACGTGTTTACTAATGTACCTTAGGGTGTTAGGAGTCGTTCACCTTTGAAGAACACTGGTGACAGTACACATCTCTCTTATGTGCTTTAGTATAGGTTAGTTCCATTTAAATGAGAAAGACATCATATTAAAACAGTCTGACATTGGTGGTGACAAGGTCAGAAAAGATCTTTAGGGTCTGAATACCTGAAGGTGTTTTTTTCTCCCTGTTCTAACTGGTAGGTTTTATTGAAGTACTCTGTTCAATTGGAAACTTTAAAATTTTTAATGCTTGCATTCAGCATAGATTTCTTTGCTGTTATGTACCTATTGTCTTTTGGATTCATTGGTCTTTTTTCTTTAGTTTTTCTTATTTTTCTTTTTTTATTACTTATCACATTTCATTTTCCTAGGTTAAATGTGTTTTCTTCATCTAGTTTTTTTACTTCTAAGGTGTTGTCTGCATGCTCTAGATCACCTTAGTAACTCTACTGTGTCTCTTCTAGGAAGATTGATTCCTACTGGCACATGGATGAGCAAGACTAATCACATTGATAAATCCATTATCAAGCTTATTATCCTCAGACTGTGGATACTTAAGGAAGAGTTTATTATAAGGAGAAAAAACAGTAACACTCTCCCAGAAATGTACTCTTACCCTTCTACAATTTGAAGTTAAGAGTTTTCTGATTCTTGCTTGCCAGAAATGAAGGTCATGTGTTTAGCACCCCTTTAGGGATTATTCCCCCACTTGTCCAGTGAAACTTTGAACCCATATAGACTTTCACTGGGATTTTCACTGAATTAATTGCAAATTGTACTGGCATCTTAGTTTCATCCTTTTTTTACTTTTCTATAAATCCAGGAGCCTCAGACTGCTCTTACACACTTTTTTTTGGTTTTGCTAAATTTGTTTATGATCCAACAGTTCATAAGAGCCTTAATTTCCAGGTGAAATATATCCAACCAGTCTTTATAATTCCAGAATTAGTGGAAACATTTATGTCTTTAGATTCTTCCATCAAGGCACAGAGAAGTGAATTATTGAAAAGATAAAAATAAATTTGTTTGCCTTCTGTCAGGGTTCATATCCAGAGCCAACCTTGATAGTAGACTAGAATGATTTAGACAAGTTTGCTTTGGAGATTCATAACATATGCTTGCTGGACAGAATTGAGTTATCTGTGCTCTGGAGAGTAAGTTATTGTAGCAGGAGCTGACAGAGATGAAGATAACTGAGGGAAATTCAATTACCTTTTAGTGTTTTCCTTCTAATAGGATTCTTAATGTGAAAAAGATCCTTAGATGATGCGCCTGCCCTGCTTTGATACCTGCATCCAGAATAAAGTGAACTCTTCAGGCCTTCATTAGGGATGAAATATGCATCTGATTGCTAAATGGGTGTTAACTTCTGATCCAACATATTATCATTTGTAGTGCAGCTTCTATTTGACAGTCTTTTGTCAGTAAGCATTTTCAAAGCTATAGTTTCTATGTGAGAAGCTTCTTTGCAATAGGAGCTGAAGGAGATCACAAAACTGTAGAGTAATTTCCTTAAATTCTAATGCTCCTTCTGCATGTTTGTCTTCTCAGTTTTCTTTTCCTGGCAAGGGCACCTGAGTTGACCCAAGTCCAGGCTGTTGGGCTAGAAGCCCATCCCACTTGACTCTAGCTGGATTTCATGTGAAACCTCTGCAGTTCTGAAAAAAACAGGAGTAGAGTGGTGCTTACAGGTATTAGGATGCTGTGATGAGTGTTTCTTGTAAAAATCTCTACTTTTTCATAATGGCTGAAAGGAAAACTTAAGAGTTTCTCAGAAGACTGCTCACTCTGCAGCTGTATGTGTGAAAACATACTGCAGACAATTTTAGGTACCTGTAATATTCTTTCTTTTACTAACCCACTCAACTACTGCATGTAGATGAATGTGGTTATGTGTATATCCTCCACAAGATTTTATTTTTTTAAATTTTGAAATGAGAAATAAACAGAAAACTCATAAATGGGTCTTATATTCTTCTTATGAAATATGTTTGTGGAATATTCTTTCTTTTTTCTTAATACTGACAATATAGAGAATGATTCCAGGAGCAACTGCTTGGTGCTTGGTGCACTTGATTTCTCTGAATACACCTATGGTAGTTACAATACTGGCTCTGTAAATTTTGAAACTAATATTATGGAGTAGTTTTAGTCTTTGTTCCATATCTTTCGGAATAAGGATCTAGAGTTTACATGATGAGTGTTTATAAGTTACACTGCTGTAATTTAAAGCAGGGAATATTGTCTTCTCACACTTCGAATGGTCAGAATATTTCAAATGTTGTCTCTTTCTGGATAATAAAATTACAGTTTTTAGAATAAATTATGTTACACTCCCCTACAATTTTTAGAGCAAAAGTCAACCTTTCAAAAGTGATTAACTTTTTTTTAGTAAAAAATGTTAATTAAACCCCAAACCTATTCATACCTATGTCATGCTGTTCTGAAATTTCAAAATGGTTACATTAATGCATGAGAACCAATCACAAAGCAAATAAATTCCTACAGTACTTCTAATTAAATATGAAACATAGACTACAAAAAAAAGGTGAGAGGGATGGGGAAAAAAGTTAAAATAATTTTCTTTTCATATTTTGATGCTATAGTAATTCTGACAAGAGGATTTAGGTTAAGACAGATATTTAGCTGAAGTTGGGATTGTGACTGCTCAGTGTGTTTCAAAAGTAACTGGCTAGGAGTGATTTTAAAGAATAGGTCCTATAGAAAGCCATATTTTAAGAATCCTTCCCACTTGCTTCTGGATTTTTTTAAAATCCCTTCCATTTCATCAGCCTCTTAATCAAACTGTCTGCCTTTTAAAATACGTGGTCCTGCAAGAAATAAGCCTCTTGAGTCTTCAACCTGAAGTTGAAGAGCAAGTTAGTAACTTGTTAGTAATTTGTGAAACAGCAGAACTGAGTGTGTTATTTTTTAATAAAATCCCATATAATCCTTTTTGTCACAGATTCACAAATAGTCATTTGAAATTCCTCTGACAAAAAAAAAAAAAATAAAAAAATCCACAATGTTTCCCTGAATACAAAATTAAAATGTTTCTGTGGATACAGATGAAGGTGCAATGGCTTAATGGTAGAAACTAAAGGGGGTTTTTTCTGGTGTGAGGGAAGGAAATGCTTTGTCCTTTTTAGCAGTGTTGCTCTAGGATATGTGCCAGTCAGGATGATCATTCTCCATGGCTGAAATGGTTGAGGCTGAAAAGGTTCTGAATTGTCAGAGATTGAGTCCACTAAATTATCTCTTGTAGCAAGCATGCCAGAAGGTGCTGAAGGACAGATGGGTTACTTTTCAGCTTCGTTTTAGTTTTCAGTTTGCCTTCATGTTCATGTCTGAATGTTTCATAGCTGAGATTTCACAAAAGGTTTGCCAAATGTGACACAGAATGATTTTAAAGCTCCTGTTACTGGTGCAGAATGATAGGTGATGTGTTCCTACATCTACTTTAATTACCATTGTGTGTCCCTCTGTACACATTGATTTTACTGTGTGTGCTGATAGTATTTTTCCTTTTGTTCTTAATGTCTGGTAAGTAAAAGACTACAGCCTAGAACACTTCCAAAACATGCATTTGATTCTGTTTGTGCAGAACAAAGCTACAGAAAGAGAAAAGCAAACTACGATATATATTTTTAAATTTTTATTGTTTATTAATCCCCATAAGTGACATCCTAAGTAGTTTGGTTAGTTCTAAAACCAACTCTTGGTGTCCAAAGTTCTGAAGCTTGGTAAAGTTGTCCTTGTCATTGGCATGCAGTCAGCCATGGCAAGTTAGGGAGTGATTCTGTTAACTGTCTTGTTATCCTAAAGGAATGTGATTTCTCTGTTCATGAGTTTGCATATGTTGATACATCCTGAATTCAAATAAAAGTTGCACTCTCAAACCAAGACACTAAAAAGGAAAAGCTGAAAATGCTTTGGGGGGAAACTATGTACACAATAGAAATAGAACAGGAGCTAATCCTTCTGTCTTTTGGAAATTGGGAACTTTACATAATCTTGGAACTTCTTTATGTGGAGGTTTTGGCTGGAAATGTATTTGCTTTGCATGGATTTTGCAAATTTATAAGAAAATGTAGTGGGTGTGCTGTAGCAGGAATATAAAATAATAAGTAACAAAATCATCAGAGGGGTGTTTATTATTTTTTCATTGTATTTTACTTATAATATGAATGGAAGTTCTTGATAAAAATGAGTCCTATATAGGAATACACATTCCAGGAAGGTAGATGTAGAGACAATTAGCAGAAGTCCTGTGTTACTAATGTATATGTACTAATATATATACGAATTTGCTAAATACTAATACAGTTGAGTACTTAGAGCTGTCTCTTTGATTTCTAGATAAATTAAACATTTTTAACTCACCCATATGCTATAGCCAGAGGTTGAATCCATGTTTATAGATTAAAGTGGTACAAGGTATTCTGTGATAAGGTTCCAAATTAACTTTTTGGTATATCTGCTTATCATTCTTTTCGCTCTCTCTCTCAAGTAAGTTTGAATTTCTTTAAACTTAAGTTGTTTTTTTTCCCTCTTGTTTTATAAAAGAAGGTTGGCGAAGTGTTTCTGAATTACTCTAAATATTCTAAAAAAAACATGCCTTATTTTTATTGCCTTTCCATATTGTGAGTGTTATTGTTTTGCTGTCAGAAATGTACCTTTTTGCTCCTACTATGAAAAAGTATTCAGAATTCATCTGACACAAAACTTGTGACAACTACTTTTGTGTTGTACTTCAAGGGCTTTTTAATCAGTAAATTGCATTGTTCAAAAATACTCAATAGTCTCTAACCTGCTCTTAGAGACTTTGTGCAAGGTTTTTCTGTTCCATCTGAACTGCATGTGACTCTCAGTCTGTTCAGGTGTCACTCCTGTGCCAAGTCTTGGTGTTGTAAGGAGCCATGTTGGCTTCAGGGTGTCCAGAAATCAGAATCCTAGGGAAGGATAGGAAATAATCAGAATTATTTGGCAGCTGGGGCCAGAACTGCTGGACTATTTTCTACCTATCTACAGGCAGCAGAGCTCCTCAGTGGAACAAGGCAGTTGGAGACGTGGTCGTTGTTGGTGAACGAGGCCATTTCAGAGCTTTAATTCCTTGGGTTTCTTGGTCATGTGCCATCTGGCCCCTGGTCATGTGAAGGTTTTCATGAGACCTTAAAGAATGGATTGAAAGCCACAGCAAGGCTTATTTGGCAAATGTTTCCTGAGGTGACAGCACCCCCAGACAGTGGGTAACTACTGCCCCAACCTCCACTATCTCATCCCAGAGCACAGAGCCACCCATACAGAAATGTTGAGCTTTACTGCTTCTAAACTGAAGGGGAACTGTACTACAATTCTTCCTATCTTGAAAAATGTCTTGTACTCAAATTGAAAGCCCAAGCATAATGTTTTTAGGATCTTGGCCTGTTTTAAACCAAGAGCAGTGTGAAGGGACTCTGGAGACAACCCAGATTTACAGAACAGACAGGGAGGAAAGTGTCTGTCCTGGTGCGTGCTTTGATTGCAGAGCATTTGGGCATATCTAAAGTAAGAACTAGCTTCTAGGGTTTAAGAAGAACATTTGTCTCTGCACATTTTTTATGCTAGTGCTAGCATATGCATTATGCAGAGCTAGATTATTGGAATAGTGTAGCTGTAGGGTAAGTAGTAAACCCCAGTTTCTATCAAGGAGTAAGAGCTCTCGCTTGTGTAGTTTTCTCTTTGATTGTGGTCCAAGGTTGCTACTCTAACACAATGTAAATGAGAGAAACAGAAAGAAAAATGCTTAAAAAAATAATCTGTGGTACAATGGATGCTGGAGAGTAGATTTGATGTTATTTGTCTCATCTCTTTGCTGTTTATTTATTATTTTGTTTGTTTTTATGTACAGTTGAACTCCTGTTAGTTTGTCTCATTTACCTGTGCTGCTGAATTGGGTTCATTTGAAAGGTGCAGCCTCAGTAGAAGTGCTGTTGCCTAGTGTTAAGTTGGGTGTACTGAAGCTTAATACTGCAAGACTTAAAGGTAAAAATAAAGCTGTTGACTCAGCACAGATTAAAACCAGATGTCTCTTGAGATCCTTGCATTTCTCTCTAATCACTAAGCCAAATTGACTGTGGTAGGTTTTTTTCTGGTCGTGACCATGGTTTTACCAGTCTGTGTTTGTCATGATCTAAGTCAACTGTGTTTTTTTCCCCCCTCTTGTGATTTTAAATGCACACTTTTTCCCTTCCAGGAATATCTGGTTTACAAAACCACTTTTTTTGTTTCTTTTTTTTTTCCTTTTTTTTCTTTCCCTGCTCCCCTTCCCTCCCTGCTCCACATTTCTATTACAAACAGTTGATTTAGATGCAGATTCTTTTTAATCTTCAAATCAGAGAGAAGACTGAAAAAGTGGATAAATGAGGTTTGGAAAACTATAGGTTGCAGAGATGAGAAGCTATTTCATTGTGTTCAGTCCATTAAAACAAGAAGAAATTGAAGAGATACTTTGATAAGTGTTCTGCTGGTGTTAACCTTGATGGCTATTATCGGGGGGATGATGCTATATCTATTTCATTGGCTTAAGCTTTTTTCATGCTGAGAGAAATCAATACTTTGAGTCGTTGGATGACAGAGGCATCACTTCAGAATTGACGGTGGCTGTCAGACATTGTCATTGGTTGACTTTTTGTTCGCTGTTGAGGTTTTAAGCTTTCATTTTTCTAAGTCCTATTCAGGAGTCTTTGTAAGATTTCCCTGGGTAGTATTTTTAGTCTAGACTTTAAAACCTCAGGTCAAAGGTCAAGTGCAAAGATCTGTGAAAGCAGAGCACGGAGGACCTCCTTCATTTACTAAAATATCCTTATTTGTAGGAAATTTGCATTAGCAAATTTGCAGGACTATGTATGATCTCATGGATGACTTTTGCTCTTAAATAGTTCTCTCTGAGACAGGTTGCTCACTAAGCAAGTAGTGCTTAGCCACATTAGACAAAACTGCCATACATAAAAGTGTTCAGTGATCTCTGAGTTGAAGAATAAAAGTAAAAAAAGGTGAAATACTGCTTTTTAAAACTCTTACACTTTCTCTAATACACTTTCTCATAGTTTGTTGGAAGTATTAGATGGTAGTTTTGGTATGCAGAAGTGCACATTACAGATGGTACTGTGCAGAGAAAATACTTTACATGACATTTTTATAAAGATCTAAGGTAAAATAGTTCTAAAACGAAGTAGATTAATCCTTCTCTTCACTGAAATATTGACAGGCAGAGTAGACTAAGTCACCCTGTCAGTATTTTGCAATAGTATTTCTGGCAACTTTCCTGCATGCAGAATGTATTGTATTTTCATATCTATAACTTGCCTTTTGAATGACCTTGTGCTCCTTCAAAATTACTGTGCCATAAATCTTCAGACAACGTACGTGTTCATACATCCTGCAGTCTTCTCCAAGCAGAGTCCAGGAGAGAGGAAAAAACCCTGTTCTGCTCTGTGATAAGAGCAAAGACAAGGTTTCTGTTTCATCCTGGATGAAAGGGGAGTGAACAAGGGTCTTCCCTCTTTTCTGTGCTGGCTCAAGGGCAGATTCTGCTTAATACACTTTCCCTTTTAAAAACTTTTAAGAGCCAGTGAGTTTAAGTCTTTGTAGATAACCTGTGGGTTGTATATATCAAAATACATTTTTCTTCTTTCAACATTTTTGGTTACATCATGAGTGTGACTGCAGGGCTTTTGTGATTGTAACATGCAATATTATAATATACAATATTATAATATAATATTATAATATAATTACAAACTGACCCAGCACAGGCAAATTTGTTTGCGTGCAACTGCATATTTGATTGTAAGACCATATTTTAGCATGACAGGGTACACATTGCAAGAGCAAAAGATCAGACAATAAAGAAATGAAGCTATAAAAATAGATGTTTGACTTCATGCACAGAAATAAAACTGAATTTTTATTTTACAGAAATTTAATGATTTGAGATTTAGTGCCAAGTATTAATAGGTACCACTCTATATCCTGGTATTGCATCCCTGGAAGCAGTGGGAGTGATGAACCTGAAGGCACCTGGGAAATGAAAAAATACAGTAGAAAAGCAAACACCTTTTGAGTGCTTTCAGACCAACCTCTTAGTGGTGACTCCCTGCTTTGGGGTGAGTCTCTTCCCATTTCCTTTGGTGGATCCAGTCTCCCTTCACACCTGTGTTAACAGTTATCTGTGAGGCAGAGAGGGAAAAATAGCTTCTCTGTGGTGGAATGTTTGGCATTTATTGTGGGTAGGAAGCACTGAACAGTTGCTGAGTCACTTGTATAATCAAAGAGATTATTCCTGCAAAACTTTCTTCTTGTACACGTGTGTGCCAGATATTTGGCAGAACTGTGGTTTCTTTCTGTTCTCATTTGTAACATAGACTGTAAAGAGTTTGCTATGGTTTAGAGTCTCTTCTGCAGTGCTGTATTTTATGGGATTTCTGCATGTGGGACTCTCTCAGTTTTGGTGGGTAACTGCAAGTTTCTGTTCATATTAAAGAAGGAATTTGCTAAAAAAAAGTCCCATATTTTTCAGTTTTGTAGGAGACTGATTTTGTTTTCATGGACGTTGTCAGGATAATAAAATACCATTTATTCTTTCTTTTGTATGTCACAGCTACACTTTAAAAATCTTTGCTGGTATTTAATGAAAGATGAATTCCAAATCACATCATAAAGAGACTTATTTTTTTTTTTAAAGAAGTACAAGTTCATTATATCTTTTACAAAACATTCTAGTTTGATTTCCATTTTATCATGTTTTAAGGTCAAATGTGACTTTAATGTTCCATAAAGAGACAGAGATTGATAATGGGGAAAGAATAACCCTCTAATGTGATTTATATCTATGGATTTTATGTCAGATATGAAAAGTTGCTGTTCAAATTGTAAAGGAGGATCCATTAAGGAGCACTTTAAAACATTTTACTACTTAGCTTACCTTATACACTTGTTTTTAGAATTCTGCCCTTTCAGGCAACTTAAAAATAACAGCTTAGGCAACATTTACAAAGTGCTGAAAAGAACTCACTATCATCATGGGTGGAAAATAGATTAATGTCATGAAAGAGACAGGTGTATTTAAAAAGAGCTAGAAAAATCTTCTTTATTGTTAGTTATGATTTAGCCATCTTACAGTTTTGTGAAGAGGGGTGTCAGAGTGCTTCAGACAGGAGTACAAAAGCCACTTCTTGATGTCTCAGTGACTTGGAAAGTCATCTGCTCATTCTTCACTCCTTCTGGATGTCTGTTCATCAGGTGAGCATTGCTCTAAGCTGTGGGAAAAATTATGAGGAAATTTGTAATGTTATTAAAATTGTAAAAATAGCTTTTCCAAATTTGTTCATCTGTTAGTACATTTTTGTTATCTAATGTCTATGGAAATCTACACAATCTCAAATTTTAACTATATTTTTAATATATTTTTAAACTATATTTCTCTTACTTTATATGGCACACATTTGTATGTACACACATATACATAACATTGATAGTCTGGATGGTTTTTTATTTGCAGCATTTATATATATATATTTTTTTTTCAGCATTATTTTATTTAAGCATTATATACATATAGCTAGACATATAGAAAATGTATTGATACTGTTTTTAACATAAAAAGCATTTTGATATTGTTCTGCTGTCTAAGTTCTAACAAAAAATTGTACCAGTGTCTGCATCAGCTGTGCTTCACAAAGCAAAAGCAATTTTTTTGTTGTTGTTAGGCAGATGTTTGTGTCCATTCTACTAACAAGATCACAGAATAATCCAATCATTGACAAAGGCTGAAATGCTTTGGCTGGCATATGTGATCTGTGGAATTGCCAGATGAAAACTGAAATTAGAAACAGGGGGTGCTGAACTGAGGAAAAATCTTGTGTTGTTTCTACTCATCTTGTAATTTGATGTAGGTCTTCATGAAGAGTGGTTTAATGAGAGGGGTGATCTAAATTTGCTGCCTCTTTATGAGTTCTGTGTTAACAGACAAATTTTCAGAAGACCAACAGTACCCCAAATGATAAAAAAATGTAACAAGTTTTGGGTTTTGTTTGTAGGTGTGGCTTTAAATTCTTACTTGCTAGTATTTGGTTTTGAGTATCTCAATTTATACAACAGGTGTAGTACAGCTAGGAAAATGATTAACTTTCCATGGGGGCCTGCAAATGTGCTCAGCTTCAAGAAGCCATCTGGTAAAGATCTTTTCAGTCTTCACATGCATTTTGTCATCTGTAGATTTTTTTCCTTATGTATTTTTAGTTATATATTTATATAAACAGCAGCAAATCTAACAGAGAGTCACAGGAGGGGGTGGTCAGCTCAGTGGCATTCATCATTCTGAAACTTGCCTCTTGGTTTTGTAATGCTATTCACTTTTTTATGGAATAAAAGTGATTGTGCCTAGATGTTTAGTATGCATCCATACCACTAACCTGTTGGTGTTTGCTCAATCTTGCATGTGTGCTGTGGGCTTAAAAGAGTTCCTGACAAGCCAAGATCCTCTGCTTGGCTCTCTCACCAGATTTACCGTGGGCAGCTACATGGTGCCTCAGTTACCAAAACTCCAAAATGGGGTTAATTCTTATTTCTCAAGGGTTTTGTATATAAGTGATAAATTATGAGACGCTTCAAAGTTCCTCTGGGTGATGTCACTAAAATGCAAAGTAACAAAGTCTTAATTTTCTTCCTAGTCACTGTGTGCCCAGTATTCTGCAGACAAACGGGAAGAAGAAAAAATGTGTCATCATTTGATAACAGCAGCTAAGTACAGAGACCAGGTGACTGCAACTCAACTGATACAGAAAATTATAAATATTCTGACAGACAAGCATGGAGCCTGGGGAAGCTCTGCACCAAGGTAAGGCATTTTTGGGACGATGTTCAGTCTTTCTGAGAATAGGGCTATGCTCAGCTGTGCTCTGTTGCTTTGAATTAATGTCTCATGGCCAAATTTAAACTCTTTTTTTTTTTTAACAAATTAATATAAAAAAGGTAAAATTAATGTGTCACTGAGTGTCAGAGAACTAGTCTTCTGTTGGAGCAGTAAAAACCAGAGTGTTCCTCTTGTGACTTTAAACTTTGCTATAACAATGTAATAGAATTTATTTTGAGTGTTCAATTCCACCTCTTTATTTGAAATATATGATTTATTTGAAAAAATTTCTTCAAGGTAAGTAGTTTCTTACTACTAGCTTCTTTCAGGGTGCATTATATGGTTCAAAGTTCAACCACAATTTAGTATCTTCTCTTTTGCCTATGAAACTCTAAACACACATCTTTTCAAATCAGATGGAAATTATTATTTTTGTATTAGAATCCTCCCGGTCAAAACACTCCTGCTGAATTAATTCGTCTTCTGATGATACTTGCCTAACTTCTTTAGCACAAATCACAGCCAAAATTCCACTTGCAAATCTAAACTGCAAGTTCAAGTAACATCTTCAGTTAAAGCTTAAGAACAACTGAAGCACAGTTAGGCTAGAATATAGCCACGGTGAACATGCTCGTGTGTTGAGATACTCTTATTTGAATGCAGTGGAGTAACAAGCATGAAAGGAAAGAGTTGAGAAGACAAACGGGGTTTTTTTCGGTAATCTTCATTAGTTTTATTCATCAATTAATTCTTGTCTTCTGGTAAAAAAAAATAATCAAAAAACACCAACCAAAAAACCCAAAACAATAACTTTTCAATCATTAATAATATCTATAATGAACAGTAACATAAAGTAAATGTTATGGATAAAATGAGCTGGAAGTGTTGAAATTAAGAGTTGTGATGATATGGCATAGAATATCTTTTTACCATAGATACCAATTTTGGGCTCCAGTTTATAAGATTAAAAATTAAAAGTCAAAATAAGTGTCTGATGCTGTTTTTCTTTTGGTAAGTAAGATATTCTTAAATAGAAAAAGACTGCTTAAGAAAAAAACAAACAAACAAACAAACAAAAAAAGGTGTAAAAACGATGGTCTTATTTCAACACTTCAAAGAATTGTTGATCAGTTAGTTCCCTTCAGTTTTAAAGACTTGTATTACAGTTGTCTAAAACCATATTTCTTTAGATACTTTGTATTTCTGTAGTTTTGGTGAGTATGTATCCTGTGGTTTTCTCCATCTGTTTGTGTCTCTAGATTTAAAACTACGATTACTGGCTTTT
>JAAWXA010000013.1:2278319-2317666 GCA_038090715.1 Florisuga fusca
CACATCACGTTTTCTGTATTCATCTGTATTCATGCTCCAGCTTATGTCACACACCATTTTACTGGTGCATCTTTGCAGTCTGATAAACTTAAGGCAAAGGTAAAGGGGGAGACAAAAGTGTGACTCAAGGAAGGAGTCTTGACAGCTCAGTGAGGTAAAGGCTTTCAGAGGATATGAAAACCAGGCAAAAGCTGTGGCCATTGTAAGTAGGTGTTTAGTTTTAGCTTTTCTGGAGTTTGTGTTGCTGTTAAATGCTTTAGAATAACTGCTTAGAAATTCAGTCCTGTGCTATTTTTTAATTTTTAACTTCAGCTTCAGCTAGGTAAAGAGCTACTTAGAAATAAGCTGTAAAGTAAGTGGGCCTAGAAAAGAATAAAAGACTGCAATAATGAAACAGAAATCTGCTTCTAAATTTTGAAAAATTCCATTTTGTTAATGTTTCCTTTAATGTAAACTTCATGCTGAAGCACTGCCTGATCTAAGCAAGTCCAGTACTGTAAAGAGGCTCTGAAGTGATGACTCTGAAAGCAAATGGAAGCTTTGTGCAAAACAGAAGTGTGAGGAATCATTACAAAGTCATTAAATGATAACATTTACATTTCAAACACCAAACATTGATTAACAAGAATAACACTGACGTGACATATATGTGAATAGCAAATTGTATAGAGGAGTGGGCAGAGTTTTCCATGTGCTATGGTACTGCTTGCCTTTCAAAATGCACTAAGGTTGAACTTTTTGGAGTTCTGTAAAAATATACACACACACATATACACATTTTTTATCTTTTTCACCAGTTGCATAACAAAATAAAGATCTCTATAGGGCTGTAATCCAACCCAGATAATTTCTATATGAAACATTAGAAAAATCTTAGAGTTACTTAAGTGGAGAGAGAAAAAGAATCTAATTTTCAAATTGTTCTACACACTTTTATTTTTGCTTTCCTTTGCATAGGCCTGGTTATTTCCTGCTTCAATCTCATACATCCCATAACACATTTAAGAAAAGAACAAAACCAACCAACACATATTTCCAAGGCATGAGAGTTCTTAATGTTCTCTTAATACTTTATATATATTTTAAAATGTGGAGGTTTTTTAATTGCTGAATTAAGTGCATTTAATGTGGGTTCTTATAATTCCTGCTTCTGAACAGAGAATTACTAACCAGCAGTTGGCAGGATGCTGCAAACATACCTTTCAGATTTTATTGCAACTAATTATTAGGAAACAAGAAAAGGCAAGCCTCACATCAAGTATAGGATTCTACTGTTTATACTTGGTTAAAGTTATCCTTACTAAGAAGAGGAAAAACTTCAAGCGTATTTTCTGATGTCTGATCCCTCCAGGAGGTCCACCTGATTTTTAAAAATAAATATAGTGGTTATCAGTGGCTAATTTTTTTTTCTTAGTGTTGATTAAGACAGTTTATAAAACCTAGAACCTGTAATCCAGAATTGCCTTAAAAGAATAAAAGGTTCTTCAGCACCTTGAATTACAAAAAAAGCAAGAATATAACTGAAAAAGCAAGCAAACTTAGAAGCCTTAAGTGCACACCTCCTGCTGTTGGTCTGTTAGTCTCAGGTTATGCCTGAATTGTAAACTCATTTGATTTTTGGCTATACAAATACTAAAACATTTTATAATTCATATTAGGATTATAATGCTGGAACATAGTGCAACTCTGTCAATTAATTTCTTCAATGGAAAGGAACACTCTGGTTCTAAGATGCTAGCCATCATCTTCATTGTTCTTGTATCTTTTGTCTTGGTATTTTAACAAAGTAAGTCTGAAACATGGAGTAGAATCAGCTAATTTTAATCTGGCAGTATTTTAGCTTCCATTTTAGCTTCCATTTTCACCAAGGAGTTGAGGCAAATACACATAAGGGAAGGTTTTTCAAGTTCCTTCAGTTCAGGTCAGATGTTCTGGTTCAAGTTCAGTACCAGAACTTTTCACTGTCCTAAGTTTCTGGGGAGTTGTTATACAGCTAGTAAAGACTGCTTGATGAAGTTGTGATATATTCTAGCTAGAGTGCGAATTTAGGCAGCTTTTTCTGGCGCATGGAAGAATATTAAAGAAGACAGAGGATGTAGCTGAGTTAGTTTTTAGTATTGTTAGATGATTTAGTGTTTCTAGATTGTTAGATTTAAATTAAATTGTTCGATTTAGTATTGCTAGATGACAGTCTGTGTTTTCTGGCTTTATAGACAGCTAGAATTCCCTACAGTACCCTCATCCTAACTGGAGGAGGTGATTTCCAGTATGTTCTTTTTGAATGAACATATTTTCTTTACATGGGCTTAGCAGTTTGTTTGGTCCTCTCTGCCTTTTTGTTTACAATATTATAGCCAGATGAGTGGTTTCATGCTAACATACATTTCCTTCCTTTGAGGTTGTCTTTCTGCTGTTTATCTACTTAATTGATTACATTTATTTTAAATTTATGTGTTTTCTTCTGTCACAATACAACTCTTTAACCCAGCTATTATGGCAATTATTTTTAAAAATAAAACCACATGTGTTCCCAGACAAGTGGATTTTTGATTCAACTGGAAAGTGTGCCCCTCTGTTCCTGCCTTGCTGAGCCTGGATAACTCTTCAGGGACTTCTGTTCAGGATTGCTGATAGGTACCCATTGGAGACATGAAGGCTCTGCATCATGTGCAGACTGCACTTTTTGGTTTGTATGTTGAAGCTGTTTTGTTAGTTTGTTTTTATTACTTACCTAGGCATACATCAAGCAGGAATACTCTCATGTATTAGTTGGGTTGTCACTTTGTGTGGAGCATTATGGACAAAAAAGAAGAAAGGAAGGGACCTACACAGTAGTGAACAGTGGTTATCTATTTTGCTGTGAAATGCTGGACAGAATAAAGCATTTAGCATCTTAGTTTGTGAGTACATAGACATTTGGGCCTTATGTCCAGGCTTAACCCAACGAATAAAACAACATTCAGTGGTGTTCAACTACCAACATCTTCTGCATCATGTGTTCCCTCGTGGGTTGTTTGGGCATCTTCCTGCCAGTACTTAAGATACAAAAGCTACATTCAACTAGGACAGAAGGCAGACTTTGCCTCAAGTGAGTATTTTTTCTCAAAGTAGCAGGTTTTTATTTTTTAAAGTATTCAGTATTTTTCTAGTTCCTGCAGCATACCTTGCTAGTAGATAACAGCTCCACAAATTGCACCTCCTTAGAATTTCTTTCTTTGGCTTTGCTGTTTTTCCCTCATACTTCCCATTTGTAATCCAGGAATGTGAACTCCATTTGCTTTTCCTCTGTATTCCAAATTATAGTCCTGAAAAAAAAATACAGCATATAATTGAAATCAATGCATTCTCCACTATTATATTGTCACATAAAATGAATTTTTTTATGGTTTCCCAATCTCATTTTCATTAATATGAATAAATATTAATTAGGATTATATATTGTTTCTTGTAACATAAGTCTCTTGTAACATGTCTCTAACATAAGTCTGATTTTCTGGTATTTTATAATTATAATACGGTATTTATTATTGTATTCTTTTGAATGGATAGTGTCATGCTGGCTTATTCATAGTACTATTTTTAAGACAAATTTCACAATTTTCTTTTTCAGAGTGGTAAGATGGGCAAATGTAGGTAATGAACAACATTAGTGTAATGGTTTAAGCAGGTGTTCGGGTGAAATATCAGATTTTTATATTTCTTTTTTATGTTCTGGGTTGATGTTGAATTAAAAGAATTGTTAAATAGAACTTGGGTGCTGTATTTATTAATGAAGTTGTAACCAAGATCAAATGCAAAAGTTGTTTGGTACATGACAGGATACTGTGTCTTTAAAATGCAATTTGGGATTATATAATATTAAATACTTTCTTATCCTTCACATGTGTAGTATTTAATAAGGTTGCTGAATAGTACTTATATTCTGATAAAATTTGTTGTGATTGTGAAAAACAGAAGTCATTCAGATCTTCTCATAATTCCAAAACCCCCAGACTGTGGCTTCCTTTGTTGTTGGAGAGTTTATAGTCTGATCTGGCTCAGTTTGGTTCAGAAAGTTTTGATTTGCTTATTCTCTCTTTAAAAAGTTTTTTCTCTTAGTATTAAAATACCTAATGGAATCACAGAACAATACAGATTGGAAGGGACTTTAGGAGGTCACTTTGCTGCTGAGCTGACACAGGGTCAGCTGTGAGATCAGATGGGGTTGCTAAGGGCTTTGTCCAGCTGGTCCTTGAAAACCAGTTGGATGGATGGAGACAGCACAGCCTCTATGGGTTGCCCATTCCACTCTCTGGCTGTTGTAATAGCAAACAAAAAAGATGTATAAAATCAAATCCAATACTACTGGAACTTCTATCTCAATTCATGTCTGTTGTTTCTGTCTTACCATCGTGTGCTGTTGTAAAGAGCCCGACTTCAACTTGTTGATGGAACTGGTGGGTGCCATGAGGTCCTTCTGAAACCTCTTCTCCAGAGTAAGCAAGCCCAGTTTCCTCAGTGCCTCCTCACATGGCAAGTCCTCCAGTCCCAACCACCTTGGGGGGGGAGACTTTGCTGGGATCATCTGAGTTTATCTCTGTCTTTCCTGTTTGAGGGCTGCAGACTGTCTGCTTGCAGTCTGCTTGTTGCTGACTAAATGGGGATAATTATTTCTTTCAGTCTCCTGGCTGTGCTCCTCTCAGTGCAGCCCAGGATGCTGTTGGTATCCTCAAGATACCCCAGGGGCCCCTTCAGCAGAGCTGCTCCCCACCCAGTCATCCCCAGCCTGTGTTCCTGGCAAGGAATTGTTGCTTCCCAAGTTCAGGGCTTCGCACTTGCCCATGAATGTCGTGAGGTTCCCTGGAACCCATTTCTCCATCCTGTCCAGGTTGACTGGTCCCACTGTTTGGTGTCATCTGGAAACCTGATGAGTGGGCACTTCTTGTGCTGCTAACACATACCACTGGTTTCCTGGCTAAAAGCAAGATATATTTATTAAAAAACAAAAACAAAATCCAAAATGAAAACAAAACAAAACAAAAAAAACAACACAAAACAAACCAAACAAAAAACCCCCAAACCAACCAAAAAGAACCCCAAAAAAGCCTCCTCAAAACAACCCCAAGCTTCAATACTGCAAAAGAATATTTTGTGTAACTGCTCCATGTCAGTCACACCAGGGTGTCAGCAGTGGTGCTTAGCTTGGTGCAGACTGGGTGAGTACTGACATCCTCACAGCCTAAGCTCTCTGCCTTCCTCTGCTTACTGGATTTCTTTATGCTTATAATGAGAGATGCAAAGCATGTAGTGGCAGGCTCATTCTCAGTGAATATATATTTTCTAATTTGTTGATTAGAGTAGTTCATTCAAACAAACAAACAAACAAAAGCTGAAAATGGGCTCAGAGCAAAACTCCTGTATGAAAAAATGCTTTTCCAGGACACTGAAGGATTTATTTGTTCCATATACCTGCTTAAGAAAGCATTGCTTTTCCAGAATAAGGTCAAGATGAGTCTCTGATCAGTATCTGGGAGGAAAGGAGGAATCTATTTTCAAACTTTTTTTTAGAACTCAATTGTTTTTTTGAGAGAACAATATCTGTGGAGTATCGATCGCCTCTGTCCAGTAGTTAGTCAAAGGCTATCTCCTTTGAGTAACCCCTTAGCGTGGTGTCATCCTCCCTCATGTGATAGATTGTTACAATCTCAGCCAGTGTAATTACACACTAGTCAAGTGGGTCATTTATTTCTGTACCTTCACCATTTACCAAAAATCTCCTTTATCTTTGGAAGCCAGCTCTTTCCTTTTGCAGTAAAAGCAAAATAACGGCACATAAAACATTAGACTCTAAAACTCAGGGCTTGAAAAATAACTATAAAACTAACTTTAAAAAACTGTCCTACCTTTTATGAACACCTAGTGTACTTTTTCCCTATCTTTCTTTCTAGTTTCCTAGAGAACAAACCACACAAGGTTGATTAATTGTCTGGTAAACATTCATTTTTAAATTTGTGAATGTTTAAGCTTTTCAGAAATTGTATCTGTTAGGACTAGATGCTTTCAGGTACATGAGCTTACTGTCTCCACTACCCTCCCCCCATCAGCTCTTAATTTATGAAATGCACAAGCTCCTAGAAGCACTGCTATGTTTTTGCTGATGACAATGAGTGAAAGTGTTAGATAATGCCTTTTTTGAGAATAGTTGGAATATAAAGAGAAAAATGTTGTTTCAGCTTACATAAAATTGTAGATGAAGTGTGAAGCACAGGGTTGTATATTTACGCCTTGGGGAGGAGAGGACCTCTGTAACAATTTCCATTATTTCTTTAGGGGAAGATCCCCAGGCTGGCATTGTTAGTATCTATTTTTGTTTGGGAAGGACGTGTTCTTGTTACAATGAGCATAATATAAAAGGACTCTGATCTCGACTATGTTACTTTGTTATCCAAGTATGAATGATTTCTCCTCTGGGCCCAGCCTTAAAGCTGTGTTCAAGTCAAAGGCTAGGCTGAATGCCACATGCATTCATTTTCACTGGCTCTGAATCTTCATTACCTCAGTTCTTTATATTCTTACCATATTCTCCTAAGTATTGTAACACAACCAAAATAATTGTTTGTAAATAGTAAAGCAATCTAGAGATTTAAGTTTTCTGTAATATATTTTTTTTGTATTATAACTTAACATGTTTCAACAAGATGGAATCTGGATTTTCTGTTTGGGGGGGGAAATGTGTAAATTTGAGATTCTTCTAGTAATATTACATTCTCAGGACTTTATATGATTGCCACTTTTTGGTTTATATTTATTGCTTTTGGTGTCCCTATATATTTTTCAGAACATGTCAAGGTACTAAATCTTTCCAGTCTGACATGTAAGCCAGTTTATGTATGTTTATATTTGAACCCTGTGCTGAGACAGCTTTGTGACCTACAACCTCATTCTAATCTCAGATGTATGACTTGCATTTCAAACTCAAACATATTAGCTGTTTGGTGGTTTGAGGGGTTTTTTTGTTTAGTGTATGGGTTTTGTTTTGTTTGGGGTTTTTTGTTGGTTTTAATGGTAGCTGCAAATGGATTTCTAATACCTGAACTTATCCTCTAGTATGGAGTCTTTTCTTAAATTAAATAATGCATTTTGGAAATGGATGTTCTGGCTTCTGATAAGTTACTGATGCAGCCCTTTGTCATATGCCCTCTAAAGAGCTCTCTTCCAGGATTTAGTGTAGTTTACTGTATATTTGCCTATAGAATTTTGAACCATCTGTAGAAGAAAACAAACCTAATGCTAAAGATCCCACCTTCTGTTCCTCAGATTAGAATTCAGTACCAGTGTGCATGTATATAAATAGAAATACAGATAAATAGAAGGGTCCAAAATAAATTTCTGTTTATCTTCTTCTTCTCCTAACCTCCCTCTCTCTTAACTCTATTTATTCTGCTGTGTCTCCCTAAAGGTTCTCTGTGTGCTGCCCATTATCAAGGAACCTTTTCTAAAGAAATAACAAGTGATTTTGAGACTGTCTTTCTGTCTTTGGTAGACTATGCATATGAAAATATGCTGATAATGACATGTGGGATTGCTTGCTTTATTCAGCACTCCTAATGCTTAATCTTTGTAGCACACAAAAATGTTCTGCAGTGTTCAAAGGGAGTTGGATTGTCATGAAAGAACAAAGAGCTGTTGCTAGATTTGGGTTTGTCTCTTCTGAATCTCTTCCTCAGTACCTCTCTTTAAAGTATTTAGCTAAATGCTTATGGAGAAACTTTTTTTTTAAAATCCACAAGATTGATTCTGAAATACCGTTACTTGCAGTATTTGCACAATGCTCAGTACCACAAAAAGAGGGTGGTGTGACACAGAGCAGAAACGAGAGACAGGCAGGTCCCATGCAGGCAAACTTCAAGAGGCAGCTCTTCCTAATTAATCATGATTAAGGCAATATTTATTTTTAATAGGGCCGCCTTCTTTCTTTGGATGCATGCACACACAATATGTGTCTCTCCCAGCTGACTGCTATTCCAAGTTTCTGCAGCTCCTGCAAGTGTCTTCTCATCCCATACTGGGGCAGTCTGGATGTGGATTCAGCAGCTACTTATTTGAATCCATGATGGAATCTTGGTTTTAGCAGACATGATACTGAGGAGAAGCAATACAAAAAATGTGCAACATTGGTGATATTTCATGGTATGAAAATTCATGCAGTTTAACAGAGGCACGAGATCATAGAATCATTGAATTTTCAGGGTTGGAAGAGACCTTAAAGATCATCTCGGGCCAACCCCCTGTCTGGGCAGGGGCACCTTCCATGATGAGGCAGTTAAGTGATGCTGAAATCCTCAGTTATCAGTGACCTTATTCTAGAGCTGTATCCTGGTTTCAGGTTGTCTTGTTTAATCATGTGCTCAGTGTTTCCTCAAGATGTAGAGTAAAAGAGTAAAACAAATTCATAAATGTCAAACCCTATTCAATTCCTGTGGAGAAACTGAAAACATATTTTCTTTAAAAAAAAGCAGGTTCGTTATTCCAAAACATTTCCTGGAAAATTTTTAACTGCTTGGATAAGCACAGAATATTTTTCAGCTAATTTGTAGCTTAGAAAGATACAAAATTATTTAGGATCTAAATTACAATTTCTCTATTTATGCTTTGTTATACCGTTTAGAGTATTCTGATAACCTTGCAGTAGGGTAACACTGACAACCACTATTTCTTACAGAATTCCTTAATAAACTTTAATGAGCATTATGAGGATTTTGCAATATGAAATCAGCATGTTGCATTTTTAAGTTATTTCAAGTTACCCTGTGTACAATATTTAGTTATTTATTGTGTCTGTAGTCAGAATACACACTATGCATGTGCATTACAGTGCAATAATTAGCATATAATTTTCAATGTTTCAATGAAGTTTTGTCATAAAATTTAAGGAGATTTTAATTGCTAGCAATCAGGATTGCATGTTAATAGGCTGTATGTAATTAGGAAGCCATTTGCATTTCTTTTCCCACAAATTTTCTTAGTATTTAGAACCCTCACTTAATACAGAACTTTTTCTCAAAAGAGTTGTTTTGGTCACAGTAATAATAGGTAACATTTTTTTTTCTTAAGGTTTTCTTTCAGTTCTATGATTTTGAAAGGATTATAGCTTTGATTAGTCAGTATTTTCCCTCTGACATCTAGTGGGCTAGAACAAACTCAGTTGTCACAATAATAGTAACCCGGATTTTTCATTCCTCTATGAAGATCTTTCAATTTCAGTTGCTCCAAATGTTGGGGGAAAATGCTCAGTAAACTAGGATGTGCCTAGGAAAATGCTATTCCTGACTTACTTCTGAATATAGTGCTGGAGAGCTAGGCTGGCTGTGTACCCTCTTTCATGTCTGTGGTACACACAGAAATGCTTCTTTGTCTTCCATGTCTGAAATGGTTTAAATAGTAGAGAGATTCTTTATTATTGTCACCACTTGATTTATTAAGTTGTTTTGGATAAAGATGTATTGGTAGAAGCTATGCATATTTATGAAGGAAAGAGGAAATATGTAAAATTGAAATAATTAAGGTAGCTGGATTTTTCTGGTGTGAGGTGAACAGAGAGATATGTAATGGTTTTCATGTTCCTGGAAAAAAAAAAAAAAAAAGAAAAAAGAAAAAAGAAAAAAAAAGTGATAGACCATTGGAAGGTTGGAAGGTAGAATAGCACCCAAATTCCCTAACAGTAGGTAGGGCAGAAACCACCTCTTGAGGTTTTCTTTGAGATAGTTTTAAGAGACTATCGGAAAACTGATCACACAAGGCAAAAATATTGTAGATTACTTGTACTAAAAGTATAATAATTTTTAAATGTGTTGTAGTCTTTTTGGGGAAGTCATCATAAAAACTCACTCAGCATTCAGAAGATTGTGTGAGAGTGAATCCAATGCTAGAAGGAAGTCAGGTCACATAGGTACTGTTAAGCTTTGTGCTTTCCGGTGTGGGCTGCCAATAAGTGAAAATAAGTGAAAAGAAACACTGTGGGGGGAAAAAAAAAAAAGGAAATCCTGCTGTAAAAATATTACAAATCTATAGTAATAGATCACTGTGCCTGATAACTAGAATTTGAAATGAAGCACTTAGTAACTCGATATTTGATGGCCATTACTTCCCTTGTACTAAGTCATTATGTGTGTTACAGAAGCCAAACTGGTTGAAAAATTAAATGGCTGATGACAGAGGTATGTAAAATTTTAGCACTGGCCTAAAATTTTGGGAGGAGTTTTATTTAAATTCTCTGTTATATGAAGTGCTTGCATCACTCTGTTATTTAAAAAAAATAAATTAAATAGCTACCATAAGAGTTTCTGTATATAGTGAGTCTACAATGACAAAACTATTTCAGAATAAAAATTATAAACAAGTGAAATCAGATTTCCCTTCCATTTTACAGATGTAATTAACATGTTCTGCCTTTTTATTTTTCAGTACAGCAGGAAGTCTGTTACACTTGCTGTAGGATACTACCTGGACACCTATAGTTTGAAATGAAGGGATGTTTGAGTCTGTATCATGTTTTGCCTCGTTTGTAAAACCAGACCAAGTTATCTGTTCAGTGAGACTTGCATGAAGGATTAAAAATTACAACGTCTTTGGAGGAGAAATGTTGACACTCTTTTGTCAGCACTTAATTTATTCAGTTTTAATGTTTTCTTCCATTTCACTCTATCTGTACATTCCAGTCAATGGAATAGGTAATTCTCTGTCGTAAAAGATTTCCAGCATAGGATTTATTCTGATCTGTTTCATGCCATTCTCTTCTTAGGAGAAAACACTAGGAAATTGGATAAAACTTTAAGTCATTAGGGTAGCACTGCAAGATGTTCAGCATATTTTTTGAGGAAGCTGGAATCCACTTGAATTGTGATTATATTGTTGGTTGTGTTGAAATATATTTTTAGCAATAAGGAACCTTTGTTTCAAAGTTAAAAGAGAAATAATTTGAGCATTGATATCATCACAGTCTTGCAAGATGAACTGCCAGTCTCAGTGGATGTAGCAAAGACATTTTAAAGTCTCCCAGTTTCACTGGACAGGTACCAATGCAGTGTCCTCATTCAGAATTGCAGAATCACTGATAGCTTTAATAATCTGTTTTTCACTCAGCACAATGCTTGCAAATTGAGAAGCTGCAGTGTTAGGCTCTTTTCATCAGTGTTAGAGCAGTTGTGCCTGGTGATTTCAAATGAACAGTGAATACAGAATTGAAACAACAGTTGCTGAAATACAATTTTGGACTGGTATCAGTACAGTGGTAAATATTTCAGAAGACTACCTCTTATTATTTGACATAACTTACATAGCTTAATATGTCAACAAAACCTTCTGGGCTTTTCTTGAAGCTGGAGGTGTCTTCTTTATCTGGTACCAGGAGTACACAGGCAGGCTGAAGGATGCTCTTTCAAAAATACACTGAGCAAAACCTGGCACACACCAGACAGCTGCCTTTGGAGTTCTGTGTCAGCCCTGGAAGAGTGTGGGCAGGAGGAGAATTTTGCTGCCTGGTTTAAGAGGAACATAAAAGCCATGGCACTTGATATTAGAGCTTCTGGGAATTTTCAAGAACATCTCTCTATTGGAATTGTTCCTTCTTTGATTAGGGACCATTTAATAAAATGCTGCTGATGTGCTTCATTATTATTAATAATAATGCTTATTATTTTGTGCAAAGGGCAGCAATGTACTATATTAATGATTTAATTAAACATACAATTTTTCTTCTTACAGAATTGTTTCTTTTGATTTTGAGATAGGTTTTAAATTTTTTTCAAGTAACATCAAGGAGGTACCAAGTGCACTTGATTTAATTCAGTGTTTTCAACAGAGGTTTTTTTAACATAATTTTATTTTGCAGGAAATGTTAGTTTTTTGAAAGTCTGATTCCATTCCAGAAATTTCTAGAATTTTTTTAAATTAAAAACCAATCCCAAAAACAAACCCACAAAAACCTCCACAAAAAAGATAAATCTGGATTCTGCCAAATGTAAGTAATAACGGGTTGTAAGAAATAATTCTTGCTAGGCATTTATTTAGCACAGTGGTTATAAACCCTTGGGCTGACAATAAGCAAAACATGAAGAAGAATTATTTTGCATCCCAAACAACTTGATGAAGTTAAACCAGATCAGGCAGGAACTGAGGCCTGCTTGGATACACAGTTCATGCAGCCAGTTTTACTTAAATTTTCAAATCATTATTGAACTAGTTGAATAGTTCTCTACTTGATTCAAATCTCTACATTTACATAAATCTTGATTCAATTCTCTACATTTTCAAATTGTTATTGAACTAGTTTAATAGTTCTCTACTTAATTCTTCTTGCTAGTTTGAAAGTGTGGAAAGCAAACACACTTAGAGAGGACTGCTTAATAAAATTATTTCTTTGTTTTTTATCAGACTTGAGAGGAATGTGTAAAAATGATATAAAAGTAAATAAATCACACTTTTAAAAATGTTTTGCAGTAATAATCAGAGGATGTATCTTATCCATTGTTAATTCAAGCTTTTTGTTAAAATTGTTTGCCACTTGTTAGTATTCTTTTGAACTTGTCACCAATTGATCTGAAAGCTTTTATTTCTAGCAAGTCTCCAGTATTCTCTGCCCCTCTCTCCCTGAGGGTATTTTATTTTTAATGCTGTGAACAGTTTGGTGGAAGAACAGGATTTGCACTTAATTTCCCTTCTGTATTCCATATACATATATGTATGTATACATATACAATTTGTGTATTCCATATACATATATGTGTAGGTTGTAGCCTACCTACTGAAATGTTTTTCTAAACTATTAAAGAATAGCTTCCAAACTTTTTGCCTGTGCATAACCTTTTACCTACAGGCCATTGCCTGTCACACTCTACCTATGGGCAGGGGTGAGACAGTGATTAGAAGAGAGATAATTGAGTCTCTCCAGTCTGCAGCTGTTGCTGATGTTCTTGTCCTTTGCCCATCATACCTTTCCCCTGCCAGAGCAGAGGTGGTCTGCTGCATGCTGAGCAGATGTTTCTCCTTTGCACAGTTATCTTTGGAGTGCCTTTATATACAAAAATCAGATTGCACTGCTACTGTCACTTTTATCTGATGAGAGGAAATCCCAGACGAATGAAGCTGGTTTTCTTTTCAGGCAGCTAAGCAGTGTTGCTCAGGGGCATGTTCTTTTTCCTTGCTCCTGTTGCTGCTCACTGTAAACGTTTTCTTTCTGGCATGTTTCTTCTTTAATCCCTCTTTCCCTCTTTGACCCATATCCTTAATCCCATTGGGTTTCTTTTGAACTTGGTTATTTCTTAGACTTCGGGTACATCTGTCTGCTGTAGCTATGAAACATTTGCCAACACCACATTTTCATCATATTCGTTATCTTTTTCCTCCCACAGTTTGTACTTGAAGAGGTACAGGAAAACTTTCTAGGACTGGCCGTTCTTCAGCTTTGTGATACTGTGTCATTCTTTACTTCATTTCTTCATTTGCTTATCTTCTATTTTTAGTGTTCCCTTTAGTGTTTTCTTTTTTATTTGTTCAACTTCCCTCTGCAATTGGTCACTATTCTCTCATCAAGCCAAAACCTATAGTGACAGGAGCTAAGACTGTAGAGATAATATGGTTCTATATCTCAGATACACCAAATACAGTCATTTAAAATGTCCACTTTCTATGTGTCTGAAATGATTAATTTCTCTATTGCTGTATAATAAACAAGATTTCTTTTTTCCCTGATTTTTCCTGGGTAAGCTTCTATAAAAGTAGCAGTTGTTTGTCACATCTTGTAAAAGTCTTCCAAGCAAACAGCAAAAATTTCTTCTTTCTGGTAACTCCTATTTTCATGTGAAAAATCTGTATTGTCTGTATGTAGTTAGAGGAGGAGAACTCTGGAACAAAAATAGAAGTAGGATATGTTTGAGATTACATTATCTTTGTGATAGAGAAGTTTGCTCACTGTTTTTATTTTCAGCTGACTTTTCACACGGGGCATCATACAAAGGCAATTGTAAACACAGTCCAGTGCTCCCATCGAAAGAGATCAGCAGAGCTGAAAAAGTCTTTTGTTATTGAAAGTGGGCATATGGCTATGAACTGTAACAGAATTATTTTACTTTGGATACTTTGGTGGAGTAGGTGTAGATAACGTGGCAAAGTAAAACTGTTGGTCTCTGATTTGTGTTTGCCTGTCAGGGTGACACAGCAGTTGAACAAGTCCAGCATCCAAAAGAAGAGATGGTGAATTATATCTCATTGGTTGGGACCTTTTGTATTGTGTTGGATACTGTATGCCATGTTTGAGGCAGACTGATATAGATTTCAGGGCTAGCCTTTCACCACTGCCTCTGAACAGATTTCTAAACCAACCTTAGCTAGATCTCTGCATTCTGACTCCTACTGTTAATCCAGGTTTGAGTAGTAGGGTAGTTAAATATTCTTATCTGCTTCATTTGATTGCTAATGCCAGGTCTTTCCATTATTTATTTATTACTGGTACATGAAATAAAATGCCTACTTGTAGTAACAGTCTTGATAGTGTTAAAGGATGTTGCAGTTCCCGGGTATGGTATATATGAATTGCAGATATATGTTGCAATTAGTAAGATAAATGACTGTGGAGGAACATGAACATGCAAACAAGTTGTTAGCATCACATGCTGTTAAATTTTGTCATCCAACAATTGTTACCTAAACATGGGAAGGACTGGCCAAACCCTGAACAGAGAATCAGTATAAAAGCTTGAGTACCAGCCTAAACAGGAGGTGTTCCTTTGCTCCTTTTTTATTTTTATTTTTTTTCCCCTCTTCATGGTAAACTACAGATCTGTTCCTCCAAAGAGTGTTTCTTCAGGAGCTGACTACTGCATTCAAGAGAGGACAGTAGGAAATTGAGGGCAGTGTGGGGTTTGTGCTGTTTCATTAAGGGGCTGCCTTTACACACAGTATGTAAGCCTTTGGGTTTCCTCTACCTTAGTGAATACAAACTGCTTTGACTGTGAAACAGGCTCAGTAGTGTTCCCCTTATTGTAGATACAATGAGACTTAATACTTCTCTGTTGTTACTTCAGTCTTCCTAGCACTGCTGCTTGTTTGTTCAAATATTTTCCTATTCCAGTGCCCAAACACGTTTTCCCTTTCATATTCACTCTTTAACATGCAAAAGTTTAAAAACTCTTTGTAGATTTTCTTTTTAATAAATCCCATCATGAAATTCTAGTTGACTGCTAGTGCAACTCATCTACTACTTGCATACCTTCCACTAACCAATAGTCATTTTTTTTAAAAAGTCAGTTTAAAACAAATGAGGTTCTGTGTATTTAGAGGATCTATTCTCACTGATTGAGTTGATTTTATTTTGCTTTTTTATTCTCCATTACTCATCTAGCTCATCTTGCTCAGTTTTTAACTGGTTAGTAGCCGTAGGAAGCTATTAAGGTTATGATGCTGAGGCTAAAAGTATAAGTGGTCAGAAATTGAAACTGGCAGTAAAGTTTGAAAAAAAAAAAAAAATCAGCAATAGTGTGGGTTTTAGGTCGCTTTCATGCTGGTCTACTTACATTTTTTTCTCATCATGAACACGCATTGCAGCATATTTTACTAAACTTACATAGAGAAGATTATAGTAGCATTATTTTTGTGACTAAATTTGTCAAAAAACATTGTGGAAATAAAAACTGTTCTCATTACTGCAAGGAACAGTGTTATATGGGATTTTTATTTATTTATTTTTTTAAATCTAGGATTTGGTAGTTGGAAAGATCAACAGTGTTAGATGGTTTGGGACAGTAATCCTAAAAGAATGACATGCATTACTTATGTTCCAGTGTTTTTTAGTGACAGTGTCAGGAAGGATTTCTTTAAATGAATGAAGTTTATACAGGACATGCCAGCTATAGTATGGCTGAATAAACATCGATTCCAACCTTTATTCATGGAAGGCTGTAATCTCAGTCTAATGCCCCACTTAACTCTGTACTTTCAAAATGATTTGCCTGATCTGATAAATTATGCAGTCTTTTATTTTGACCTTGTAACCTTGTAGAGTTTACTCAAACTGACTCCATAGTATTTGCCACATTAGCAGTATAATGGCTGCAACCAGTTCTTGTACTACAGTTCATTCTGCAGCAAAAGGTAAACACTGGGCCATGGGAATTTATTGATTCAATTACATGATGTACACACAGTACCACTTGAAAAGTGTTTTGGAGATTAAGTCATTACATATCCTCTGTTTGGTCAAAAATCTGAAATATATAAACAAGGAAGGAAGGAAGCAAGTACTGAGAAATACACACTCTTATTTTTATGGTATGGTAGAATGTGCTGTTAGACATCAATCGAAAAGTTGTTTAAGTTCAAAGAACAAGCCAGACATTGAACTCCCATGCCTTTCTCCCCGAAGAAAGTAACTTTTGCCCTCAGTTGATCCTGCAAGTATGTTATAATTTACTATATAAATGATTTTTGTGTTGAGTGTGTTAATTTTGTGTATGAGTCTAGGCTTTGCAGTTGTTCAGTTTGAACAAATACTGCTGACAGTATGAATTTTTCTTCCTTAAACAGTAGAAGGTGAGACTTCAAAAAGAAAAGGAAAAAAAAGTAGTAGATTGGTTGAAGCATAATGTCATTAAACATTGCATCATTAATTTGTTTCACTCTGTGTGGCAAATTTTGTTTCAGATAACTATGCTTTTAAATTTAACGTGTTTTTATCTTGCGTTGGAGTATCTGATGCCTTTTTCTGCTCAAACTGAGGACCAGGGGTATTTTGGTACGATTTAAATGCAAAATACAAAAATAGTTATCTTTAATTTATCTTTTGTTGAACTGACTTTAAGTTTACAATATCGGCAAGGCAAATTCTGTAGAAGCTCTGCTAAGTAAATTAGCATGGAATAGCACAATAGTATTACATTTATGTACAATTATAAGATATTTAATGTCTTAGAAAATAATCTGAGAGGCCACTAAAGATGCTAGTGAAAAGGAAAATATGAGGAAATTGTTAAAAAACAAAAACAAAACCAACAACAAAACAAACATAGCTCAAGTAAAACTGATTATTACCCTTATTTCTGCTTCTTTTGTGCTTCATCCTTTGGTTTTGGTTTTATCAGATGCATGTATTAGAAAATGATTACTATATCCATCTTTGAGGGGTTATTTGCATTTACTCTAGCTGATCAAAGGGGAACAGTTGCTGGGAATTGTCCTTGAGAAACTGAGGGAAAATGCCCAGTGGATGTCAGTGTTTGATGCAGAGGTAGTTTTGCTGATCTGCTGAGTTTCGTGCATTTGGAACATGGCTGAGAGAAGGGAGGCAAAAAAAGAAGGTTGTTTTCACGGTGGTTGACTTAAAATGTATTTATAATACATAATAAGAGTCTTCACTCATGGTCTGTAACTGGGCCCTGCTGCTTAACTGATGTCTTGCATTGAAAAGGGTTTCCTGTTTTCTTCCCTTGGGTTTGTTCTTTGAGTGCTGCTGGTCAGGGTAAATGATGCTGCCACTGATTCAACTGCAGCTCTGGCAGAATGGCTCAAGTTGCTTTATGGAGAAGCATGATAGCCATGACTGATTGTAACAGTAGTATTTCAGAAGTAAGGAGGAAATTGAAGAGGGGGAAATCACAGAATGTTAGGGCTTGAAATGAGTGGTACCTGGGACTCCTGGGATCTGATCAGCACATATATCTGCTTCAAATGACCTAGTAAAAGGAAAACGGAAAGTAGACAATTGACAGTCTAAATTACCATCTACAGCATCTCCTGTACTCTGCAGAACAATTTTAGATTTTTGAAAGGAGTGTCAAGAAAAGTGGGAAGAGGAATTGTGTAAAGTCATTCACTTCTTGGTGGGAAGGGACATGAAAATGGTCAGAAGGACTCTTGAACAGAAGGAGAATGGGGGATATGAAATGGGGGTGAAAACAACAGAGAGCTCTGGAAACTAAGAGCTGCAGCTGATGAGAGCTTTGGCTTCAGAGAAGGGTGAGGTGAATCGTGGACTCGTAGAATGTCAGGTTGGAAGTGACCTCAAGAATCATCTTGTCCAACCCTTCTAATATTATTGTTTATAAGAGATGTTTCAGCATTCTGTTGAGCTGGGACCTAAAACTGTATTTGCATAGGTCTATGAACTATACCTATATTCCCTAAGTACTTTCAGAACAGCCACTGAGGGGGAGGGAGAAAGGAAAAGTGTTTACATTTGGGATTGTAATATTTTAATAATAATGTCCTTCCAGCCATGCAGGTGTAAATGGTGCATATTAGCCTGAAGATGCTGCTGAAAGCCTCTGTAAGATAAAGCTACAGAGTAATTTGGTGTATCCTGGCTGTGTTTATATCAGTGTTGCCATTGGGCAGTGCTGGAGCAGTGTTTCTCAGTGATTCTCAGGTGGGTTTGTTAAGAGTGCTGGCCTGTTGGAGTGTGTAGGAGAAGGCCCACAGCAATTCAACTGCACTTCTGAAGTTCTGAGTATCACACAAGAGATGTCTGCCCTGGCTTGAGCCTTCTGAACAAAACTTCTGTACAAAATTTGCTTTTTAAAATGCAGCCTGGGATGGCTGCAGGCAACAGAAGTGTGCTGTGATAAAAGCCATCCAACCAGAAGCTTGTCGTCTTTGGTAAAGATGGTATTTGGTGATCATCTCTACAAAATCTAGACTGCTTGTGATTTTCTGGGTGAAAGCTAATTTCTATTCTTTTCTACCTTGTTTGTTTGTTTGTTTTCTGCCCTTGTTTTTTTTTTCTCTCTCCCATGGGTGGAAGATAGGTAGACAGATGCATCTACTCCCCCATCCCAACTTCCTAGGTTAGCAGAGTTGGTGAAGTTACAGCCAACTCAAAAGTTTAGTGAGGATCAAAAATCCCAGTACTCATTCAAACATATTTTGGCCTTGACTGTATTAGGAATCAGTTTTTAATTGGAGAATTTCCTACTGTTGCTCTCAGGGGACCGTTGTAACATTTAGTGCACAGGATGGCAACTGCTGAGCAGCCATTCAGATGTTGTTTGCACTTGGATTTCAGTCAGTACTCCAGCTCTTGCTTTCTGAAGTAAAATTTTCTTTACTTAAAGTTTTATTTTGTTTCTAACACTGTGAAGTAGATTTATATTCTGTAATGAATATAGAATCCCATGGGCTTTTCTAGAGTGCTTCTGTTAACAGCATCTGGCTTCACAAATCTTCAGAGCAATTTTTTACAGTGACTCATAATTACTTCTGTTTTACAGACAGCACCCATAGAGATTAGAATTGTAAGTGTCCTCTGCCAGATTTTCAGATAATCTGGCCATAATACACTGTTTTTAAGGAGTAAAGCCTCTATTGACTTTGAGTGTTGTTCTGGTTACTCAGCAGCTCTTTACTTTGGACTCCAAGGTTTCATACTTAGTACTGAGAAGATGAGAAGTACAGTAGCAGTGACCATCTGTGAGAAGCCAGATGAGGTGCCCAGTGGCATCTGGATCCTGTATTGTCTCTCCTGCTCTTCTTGTCAAGAGTGCAGTGTCATTTTTCCCGGACATCTTATCTCTTATGTGCCTTCTGATGTCTGCCATAAAAAGGGATCATTCACCCAAGCAGCAAGGGAAATAGTCCATTGCAGTGACAGACTGTGGAGATGTAAAGATAAGTGTTACAGGTGTACTTCTACTGGAGAAGCTATACTGGAGAGTGAAGTAAATTGGGGATGTAACTAACTCCTCTGCTGTCATTATGTACTGCTTGGTGTAGGATCTCTAAAGCTGTGATGTGATCCAGTAGATCAGCAGAAGTTACTGAACCCATCTATCAGGAAAATACGACTGTGTTTGGTTTGGATGGAAGAACTGGTAGAATGAAGGATACAGAGACTTAAGATCTGTGTGGCACAGTGTGCTGCCTGACATAAGAATTATATGCAGTCAGTAGAACTGAATTTTTCACTTTATTACTTGTTCATACCAGACTTGATGTTTTGGAGTAGGCATTTCTTTGATGGCTATGTGACATTTCAGTGTACATAAATATGTGAAAGATATGTGAATAAATTAATGATTATATATAATTTTGTATAAATATATTTAGATATTTTGACAAGGGTTTTTAAATACTTAGGAGCTGTATGAGTCTCAAAATTTAAAACACATTTCATACTCTCTTTATTCATCATTGGTTCAGAAAAGAGAAGTAGGGAACAATGCAGTCTGAGCATTGCTTGGTTGGCTAGATCTTTCCTAGAGTTCCATCATTGATTCCATATGAGTATCTACTGTCTAGCCCTCACGGTGAATGATGCTTTTTATCTTTGGGAATTCTTCAATCAATTTAACTTTGCTTACCTTATTGTTCAGTAACAAAGAAATAACATCAGGAAAGTGATTTAAAATACTGTTTTAGGTAAAAAATGGAACTGCTTTATTATATATAAATAAACTGCTTTATTATTATATAAATATAGCTCTATGCATTACTGTTAACTGTTTATGTCAATCAAATCTTGAATTATTATCAGCATAGTTTAGTCTTGGGATAAATGATCCTTTCAGTCAAGAAACAAAATATTAGTTTTCTTGTTAAAGAAACAGGCAGGGTCAACTTTACTTTTGTTTCTTCTAGAATGTTTAGAGCAAATAAGTAACAGGTTAAGGGGGAGGAGTAGGCAAAAATATCACAAGTACTTCATATCATTTTCTTGCAACTATAGCACTTCACCGTGAGCATTATAAATGACTGATTCTCCTTTAGGTACTGCCTTGCTTTAGGATGATGTATGAAATAATATGTGTTTTGCATGTCCTGTTTGTAATGATAAAGGTCACATAGTATCATTTACATAATCTCTAGCCAGAAATGAACTCCAGCAATATCTTCTGTATAACATATACATTAACTGAGGTTTAAAACTCTCATTATTCATGAAAGTTAATTTTACAGTGGGTGTGAATGATCTATCTTATGGCTGCTTTTTTGATCATTCTATAAAATAATATGGAGCAAAGCCTGCACAAATAGCTGGAAAACCAGTAAAGAGTGATGCATTTGCTTGACTCTCTGTATACCCGATTGGATCTTGATTGATGGCAATCATTTGTCTTTGTCAAAAAAAGGAGAAAAATTCAGACATTGAAATAAGAGTGCTATCAAACTTTCTACAATGGCAGAAAGATTCTATTAATGTAGCCCAAGAGTATTAACTGTCTCTGCTAGAAAATGATAAAGAATGTTAATTTTTTTTTCTTGAGCAGGTTTAAGTGTAAACTGCATTATTCCGTCTATGTGGGGAAGACTGAAAGAGGTGAGCTACAGATTTATGGCAGGAATAAATTACAAAAAAAAGAAATAAAAGAAAAGAAGGCAAAAAGAAACAAAAAGCCAAATACAAGAGCTTAATCCTTCTGATTATGATTTCACAACAAAACAATAAAAGTTTAAGTAGCATAGTGTCGTAAAATCCTTAATGCTGCATTCCAGTTGATATTGAAGCTTTGAAGACTAACTTCAAAGGAGACTGAACAAGAGCAAAAAATAGATATAAAATAAACAACAAAAAAAATATGACAGGCTTGGTTTTAAAAGTTCTTTTGTATGTCAGATCTGGGAATATTGACCCGTTACTTGAATGGGCTTTAAGGCAACGTCCTTATTAATGGTACTTAGAAACACAAAGCATATGCTTGTGGGTAGTAGTGTACTTAAGGGGAAAAAGACTGTTCCAAAGTACAGTAATGCTAGAAATGCAAGAATACTTTTTCTTTTTAAATAAAGGAATGTATAATTTTCCATATAAAACAAAGAAAAAAACCTACCTAAACCACCAGAACCCCTAAGTGTTAATCACTGGATTTATCAAGCTGTTGGTACCATGATTTTTTATATGTCTCTAACAGTCTCTAGTTCTAAATATCAGTGTTAAAGTTTGATTACTGAAACAATATTTTCTATGTTGTGAACACAGCAAATAGCCTCTATGAGTGCTCTGTCTACCCTAGTAAGGCAAATATTTTTTGTTCTGAAACTTTTGAAGAATAAGGAAATTGCAGCATCCAGGTTTGCTTACTAGTCCTTGATGCACCTTTAAACATAAATATTTGAGATATTTTAAATGTAGCTGAAAGAATGGGCATATTAATACTGGGAACCAGGAGCTGCAGATTCTAGATGTGGGTGGGTGGAGTGGTTGTATGCTTACTTAATTTTGTTTGTTTCTTTTTAAAAAAGAATTGTAGCATAGATGAGACACTTGTTCCTAAGCATGACTTGTAGGATTGTGATCTTTGCTGTTTTAAGGAGCAGCTGCAAGATTGGTTCCTAATAGGGAAATTTTGGAAGTGGAAGCACTACGTATGTAAATGTACAGACTACTCCACCCCCTCTCTTCAGAAAAATAATAAGCACTGATATTGTAGGACCAGCTTAAGATTATGAGGTTGAATTTTCAGCAGAATCAGGATCACCTGTAATGTCCTAATAAGGACAACACAGAAGAAATATTCCCTCTCTCATCTTCTACCTTCCTCCTACCCCCCTCCAGCCTTTATGCTCTTGACTCCCTTTATTTTCTGTCCCCATTAATTCTTAATCAGATTTATTTTTTGACCTTTTATTGCTCTTCCCAGGGTTTTGTCCTATCCAGACATGGTTGTGCCACCCCTTCTCTACTCTGCCTCTTGTCCTGCTGATTCCTAACCCTGGGGTTTTTGTGTACACACAGTCCCTCCCTGTGGGCTCTCCTCTCTCACATTTTTCTCTTCCATAGCTTTCTAGATGCATTTTTGTTGTGTCCTTACAGGTTCACAGGCTCTTTGTCTCATCTGTATCTGGATGAAGTAGTTTCCTTGCTGCTTATGTTGTGGATGTCGAGCACTGGTGACAGACAGCTACAACTCTGTGTCCCAACATCTCTAGATCTCTTCAGAGTAGCCATTTCAGAGCAAGTTTAGAGATGGTTTTCTTAAGTAGATAAAATTCTGGATTAGAAGGATTGTTCTCTGTTGGTCTGTGGGTATGATGTGTGTTTGTAATGGAGAGGAAATAAGGGTGGGTTTGGTGTACATGAGTTCTCTATCTAGGCATGTAGGAAGTGTCATGGGGGCAAGCTGAGAGGCACAGCCTATGGAACAATAGGCATCATTTCCAAAGGTTTTTACTTTTAGCAAACTCCTACTGTTTGTATATAGTCTGTAAACTTCCAAAGCCCTCAGCATGGCCATATTTGGCAGCTCTGTACAGACAAAATGAAATAAATACCTTAGGCAGCAGCTTCTATGTAGAAAAATTAAAGTTCTCGTAACGTAGCTGGTCTTGACTTGTGAAATATTGTTCCAAATTGATAAAACACACTAAACATAAGTTAAAACAATACCCTAGAAGACTTTAGGGCAAGCAGAATTATCTACAAGCCCTATTGTTATTGACCATTTAAAAGCTATTTAATCCAGAGAGTAAATTCAGCCAAAGAACCGATTGCATTTGTTAATGTGTCAATTTCTCTTCCTCAAATTCCATACAGTGTGCTGTAATCTCTGTGATGGTTGTCAGTCTGTCTCCTCTCCTCTTGCTGCCCCCTTTCCTCATGGGAAATTTTTGGGGAAAATGCCATCTTGCAGTGATTAGTATCCAAGATTGGTTACTTCTATCATATGGTTTGGTAGGTAGTCTTTAGCTATTGCTGTGATTTGCTGCTTGCCCATATAGCTTCACACATGTATTTAATTTCCAAAGTTTAGCAAAGTTATTCCCTATAAAGAGAGTGAAAGTCTAGATGAAAGCCATCCCTTTTGTGGAAACCATATTCTCTATCCCTCTTAGTGGCTAGTACAACAAAGTAAATTTAAATGGTGCGTGATACTGAAAATGAATCCTGTGACCTTGAGAAGTTGTAGCAAAAGATCAAGTTTTATTTGAGTCCTTTTGCCATTGTTTTCATTACTGTATTTTTAAATTTTGAGTTGAAAAATGTAGTACAAGTAGCTGTGTATACAGCTGTAGCTGTGAAACAGTCCAAGTTAAAATTCCTAAGTAATTTTAAAAGAACCAAACTGGTTTGCAATAGAAATTAATATGTTTTTATTCTTTTCTAGGGCTCTGTTAATTTCATTAAAAACTGAATTAATCTTCCTCCCAAAATGAGACAGAACAGTTTCTCTTCTGAAAACATTTTCTGCAGCAATGGAAGACTTTTCGCTTTACCCTTTTCCTGAAATCTCTTACAAAATAGATGGGCTTTTTATTTTGAAAGTGAAAGTGAAAATACTCAATTTTCATGATGAAACTAAAGTATTTTCTCAATTTTGAGTGTCAATCTGAACTGACTCATCTGTCAGGAGAGAAGCTAATTGCAAAAAGTATTCTTCTCAATTCTTATGCCATGGCTTCTCCTTTTTTAAGTGTTTTCTGTGATGGATTTAACAAACTCTGCAAACCTGGTTTCTTGGACAAGTGGTATAATATACTGTATCAAAATATTTGGGTTCTTTAATTTTTTCATCATAAGATACTCTGAAAAAGAAGTTAGCTTAGTCTAGCAGGGATGACACATGATTATTTCCAAAGCTGAATAATGGAGGAAGGTGTGACTTTACAGATAATTACACAGACAGTTTATGTGCATGGGAGGAAGGTTATACTTGAGGAAGAAAATGTGCATTGTGATGCAGTATACTGATATTATGTTCATAGGTATCTGCACAATAATTTAACAGTGATACAGCCTTAATAATCTTCTCTGAAGAATTTAGGTGTATCAAGGATTAACATCTCCAGCAAAAAATGTGGAAAATTGTATGGTTGTTACAGAGAAATGTTCTACCCTCACATTTACATTCCAGATTTTAAATATGTAATTTTATAGTTTTGTTAGCAGTTTCCTCAGTACTTAATGGATTTTTCTCTTCAGTGCCCCTACTATTGTTTTTCATGAACCTTCACAGTATTACATATTCTACAGATACTTGATTTATGCACAGACAGAGAGAGCTCTGTAGCTCAGAAGCTCAGGTGTGCCTGTGACACCTCAAACTATTTACCTAAGTGACACATTGGGACACAAAGTTGCAGAAATTAAGGTGAAAGCATCAGAAGCTGTTGGAATGGGTAAGGGCACAGACACTTAGCTGGCTCCTTTATCATTTATGTTCCAACCTATATTCTTACATTCCATTGTTCATTTTGGCAAGGAAGGGATGACTGAGCACTGCAGACTGAATTTCTGCATTATCAGAAAAACAACAAAAAAACTCCAGTGAGATGTAAGGTACCTGGTTTTTGTAGATCATTATGGTAGTTTATGGGACCTGTGTCAAGTGCAGTTATTTTGAAAAACAAATTAAAAGTTGTTGGCTGCAATCAGGTGTAGGATGTATGAGATCTGGAAAGATTTATGAGCGACTAAGCCGAAGCGTCCGGTTGCAAATTTGCTATTCATTCTTTCTACCGTGTCTGAGTTATGTCTGAACTAATTTTGTTCAATGCCAAAAGAAAGTTTTCATGTAAACGTCTGAAAAAGATGTGGAATAGTTTTTATTTAAGTAACTTTATACTTAATCTTGATGGAACTGCAAAAAAAAAATGAACTCTTGTCTTAAGATGACTCTTTTCAAATGCAGCTTTATTTTAGACTGATCAAAATACGATGAGTCAAAGATAAGATAGTGGTTGCAGAATCTATGATTAGTACTGTGCCATGTATTGAAGTGAGCCCTTTTTGAAGTCTCAGTGTGCACTGGAATGCCAGCACTTCAAAGAATGCTGATGGCAAAAAAGCTGGGGCTGTGGTTAGCCACTGAGGGGTTAATAAAGATCAAAGAAGAGCATGCATTAACTCATACATAAACAGAGCTGGTTTTAAACTAGGGGTTAATAACAGCATCATCTAGGACAGTAACACCTGAAAGGTGGGCTTGCCTTTCCTCTGACATGGTGCTTTCAGAAGCAGACTGAAACATTTATAGCCAACATTTTTACTGGTTTAAATTGTTCAAGGGAAGGTCTTCAGAGTGACAGTTCTGTGCTAGGTCGATGCAGACCTTGTGCCTGAAGTTCATATCTTGCTTTTCACATCTATTCCGAAAGATTGAAAGAAGAATGCCCCTACATTTTCTTCTGGAAACTCAAGAAAACCACTCCCACCCTCACCATTGCCACCTCTCAATAAAATTGTAGCACAGATAAAGGTAACAGTCCTTTTAGGAGAAAATCCTGTACAGACAAAGCCAAACATTTTCTTGCAGAAGGGTTAGAAGAAGCAAATAGGCAGGGCTAATTTAATGGAATACATTAATGTTCTGCATAACTGATTTGATGCCAAAGAAGTTGTGCCTCCTTGGCCTTGGGTCTTTGTTATGACTGTTATGTCAGAGATTAAGAGCTGGCGTGGGCATGATTTTTTGGGGGCTCCCAATTATTTCCATTTGTGGAATTCTGTGTTTTGAAACTATGGAATATGAGTGTCTGTGTGTGGGGAAAGTGAAGATGATATGCTTCTCACAGACTCTACCAATATTAGAGTTTGATTACGTGATATGTCTTTTTTGATGTCAAAGATATTATTTCTTATACTTTCTTTCACATTTCCTCACTTGCACATTTCTTTCCCTTATTTTTAGTTACATAGTTGCTGGTGTGACTGCAGTGTAAGCTGGTTAGTAATATAAACCAGAATAAAAACACTGAACCCTAATAAGCCCGGGTTGTTAGTGTGATTTGGTTTAGTGTTGCTGCACAAATGCTATCTGCATTAATCTGAAAAAGGCAGGGAGAGCAGAAGATTTTTAACTGGTTTTGCCATGGGAAAAATACAGGTGAAGTAAGTAGCATTTCCAAAGATTTCAGTGTGCCAATCAGGAGTTAATCTTTAATGTACGTTGTAACTGCTGTGAAATGCACAGTATAGCTGGCCAAATATTTCCGTGTTAATTTTTATTTAATACTAATCATACCTGTGCTTTGGTAATACAGAAAAAGTTAGGGGTGTGATCAGAAACCTGATTTTCTGAAAAGGAGCAATTTTCTCTGCTGTATCACTGCATCTCTTTACTTGCAGGCTTACTGCATGGCAACACAAACCCTTGTGCACAGGATCTCTGCATGAAATGCTGAACTTGGTACTGCTACTGAGACCATGATTGTCAAGTTACATCTTCAGTGTTTGTTTTACCATCATTAAGGGTTATGAGGCTTTTTCCCCCAAGATAGGCTAAATATTTTTTATCATGTTACAAAATCAATAATACAGCTGGATAGGCACGATGTATTTCTTAGATGAGTACTTATAGACATGTATCTCATTACATGAATGTGCTCTGGTGTAATTTGAATTTTTAGATCTCAGTTTGTGAAAGCTTGTTATAAGAATATGGAAGAGTTTTAGAAAACCTTTTACTTGTTTTCTGAAATTGTATTGTATCGAGTTAGCTAATGGAACATACCTTGCAATTTATTATGACACGCAAGTTATGAGAGCTTTTAGTTAATATTCTGGACATCCAGCTGCATGAAAATACAATGAATTTCAATTTGTGGGATAAAGGGGTCTCTTTATGATGTGGTGCTCTGCAGTCTGCTAGTGATACTCCATTAGGATTTCTGCAGAACATTCTAGAACTTCAGCCCTTTCATTGGGATTAACAATCAAGTAATCAAGTGTTAATGCTTGTTGCTTCCTTTTTTTTTTTTTTTAGAAAAATGTTTGTGTAGCTTGCAGCAGATGTCTGGCTTCAGTTCTTGAAGTGTATTATGTGGAAGCAAAAGCTATCTAGATGTAGGCCAATAAATGTTCCTGAATGGCATTAAAATAACCCAGTGTATTTTTTCTTTAAAATTGAGCATGTTTGTGTTCTCTGATTGCTCTTCCTTGGAATTTAGAAGCAGCACCTGATACTGTGCATTTGATGAGCAACCCATGTGCTGAATAGATCAAAACCAGAAGTTGTGGTAGGCTTGCTGTTGGTGACAGAGGAATTGCAGAGCTGCCTTCTTCCAGGTTTCCTTTAAAGTCTGTACTGTCACTAACTGATAAATAAGTGGTGGTGCTGCTGTGTTTGGTTGTCTATGAAACTCTTTCAGCCTTGGTCTCTGTGTCCAAGCATTTACACCTTTGAAACTGCCATCACTGACTGATTGCCTTGCTGATGGTCTTGGTGGAGAGACTGAGGACTGATCAGGTTTGGAGACTGACTTACCTGCTGAATTCCATTGTTGGAGTTTCAATGAGGAGTATGTAATCTGGAACTTTAGTATCTTCACATAGGTTTAGAGCATGTGAATGGAGCATTATACTTGTCATGATCACCACCTGTGTTCTCATCCCACAGTCTGGAAACAACCTCTTGTTTCCAGACATTTCAGTGCAGTCATTTCTAGCAGCACAAATATCATTTTTACAAATGTTTTATATCTGTGCTTAATGTACATGGTTGCCACACAGCTGAGCAAGAACTGTTCTCCTTTAAGTAGCAGGCTGTGTGAAGCCCATAGCAGCAGACTGCTGGTATGAGTCCTCATAACATTTTTTTCTATCTGTTTTCAAGTTTGTTGCAATTGTCTTCTGTGTGAGTAGGTTTTCTTGCCTTTAAGGCTTTAGATAGAAGAGAGCATTTAAAGCTCTAGTCATGCTCTGTCTCCACAGATGATTTTTGTAACGCTGCTGAACTCCCACTTTTCCTTTTTTTTTTGTTTCTTTTTTTCTGTGCTGTGTTTATTTATTTAGTACTTCACTGATCTAAAGATCGAAATGAGTCCTTCTGTGGTGTGCTAAAATCCATTCTCCATTAGCTGGTGGCCCAAGTATAGCCCTAAGACCTCTCAAACAATTCATAGAGTGGTTTGGGTTGGAAGGGACCTTAAAGCTCATCCAGTTCCAACCCCCTGCATGGGCAGGGACACCTCCCACCAGCCCAGGTTGCTCCAAGCCCCATCCAACCTGTCCTGAGACACTGCCAGGGATGGGGCAGCCACAGCTTCCCTGGACAACCTGGGCCAGGGTCTCACCACCCTCACAGGAAAGAATTTCTTCCTAATGTCCAACCTAAATCTCCCCTCTTCAAGTTTGAAACCATTTCCCCTTGTCCTCTCACTACACACCCGTGTCAAAAGCCCTACCCCAGCTTTCTTGTAGCCCCTTCAGGTACTGGAAGGTTGCTCTGAGGTCACCTGGGAGCCTCCTCTTCTCCAGGCTGAACAACCCCAACTCCCTCAGCCTGGCTTCACAGGGGAGGTGCTCCAGTCCTCTGAGCATTTTAGTGGCTCTCTTCTGGACACTATTGCTTTTGAAGGTTTACATTTTCTTTCCTCTTCCCTACCTTGCAAAGTCTTTTTTCTGTCCACAAGAGTGTGTTGACTGCTGCTTTTCTGTGGTCATAGAGGTAGCAAAATGTCTTGAAATACACCATGGATAATGCATTACAAGAAGTAATTCTCCAGCAATTGCATGATCCTCTTGTCATTTTCTGGTTCTACTGCTTAGATTCAATTTAAATCTCCTACAGGATATGAAGACCAATAGGTAATTCCCATGCCTGAAATTCCTTTGATATAACACCATAATAAAACTAATACAGCAGTTGGTATGTTTTGTTTCCGGTTGTGTTGTTATTTAAAACAGGCAGGAAAAATAGGTTTCTTATTCTTAGAGTGAAGATATGTGAGCATTTAATTTTTTTCCTAGTGACCACAGTGAAGTGACTTTTTGATTTTGGATGACACACTCAAAGTCTTGAGGATACAGGTCATACTGGTCCCACTGTATTTCATCTCATCTCTGTACAATTGTAAGTCCTAGTTAGCTACATGGGATTTGAGTGGAAGATTTTGTCTCAGTTCTGAGCCTGCTCATTTGGGGAACTGTTTGCAAATAGAGCAATGTAATGGCTATGCTATCTGAATAAAACATTTAGTATCCAAGCTTTATTTCTATTCAGTCAATATTGTTACCAGGGAACCACGACTCAGTGTGTATCATGTTAGAGGGGGCCCTGACAAATTCATGCAGATAGTATGATTTATAATTCATAAATCCCCAGTCCCCTGAGAAATGTTGCTCTTGCACTTAGACTAATTGAGTACTTATGTTCATTGATCCAGTCCATATAGCACCTTAAGTCCATAAGGCAGCCTTTATTGTATAGGTGGAAACTTCTGCTGTCAAACATCCCCTGCAGCTGATGGCACTGTGCAGTTCCCAAAACCTGCTTACTTGGCCTTTTGTCTCATAATCCTTGAGCCCTTCACCAGTCAGTTCTGCCCAGGTCAGAGCAGTATCTATGGCTGCCTCCCCCTGGCTGTAGAGGTACCGAGTCTGCATGGCACAGTGTTGCCTTTTGGAGATGGGGCTGCAGTGTTTCATTTCCCTTACAAATAAGTTTGTTGTTCTGAAGTAGCCATTTAGTATACTGGCTTATATCTGTACTAATATGTATTTGTTGCTGTAGCAGTGCTTAAAAATATCTCACGTGTAAGAATTAGACAAATTAGGTGTTTGGTTTTGGCTGTGCAGGTACTTGTTGGATATTTTTCTATGTATAGAGAATAGATTTTTTTTTTTTTTTACCCCATAATACAGTGGTTGCCACTAGTTACAAATACCCAAATACCCAATCTAATAGTTAAAATGTTGCTTGTGAATAAGCAATGCACCAGTGAAGGAAACTTTCATATGCCAAACTGAAAATAAAACTGGGAACTAAAGATATATTATGTTTCAGGATCATACTTCATGCCTGATCATGATTACCTATTTTTCTAATAATTTTAGTATAGTTTTGTAATGTTGTGTAATTGTAATCATTACCCAGAAGAATGGGATTGCTTAATTCCATCAAAACTGCAGAAAGATAGATGAATGACAAATTAATAATTTACAATCTTTGCATAATACTGTAGCACAGAACACCAGAAGGATTGATGGCAGAAGAGGTTAACAAATTTTAGCAGCTTCCATTAGCTTTTCAGTGTCATATGTTTGTGGTGCAGGCTGAAATAAGCTTGGTAGGAGATCTCAGTCTAGGGAACTAATTACTTGTGCCGATTGCCATCCTGATGAATAGACCCTCATTGTATCATTCCCCTGAAGACGAGGAGCAGTCTGTGATTCACGACTGCATCCTGGCTGATATTTGATAATAATTTTAACAGATAAATGTAGGAAGGCAGAATGATGAAGTGCCTATCCATGCTCTACGACTATCAAAGGCATGCACATAGCCAGCTGGGTTTTGCCTTTTTGCTGTAATCACTAGTGGAGAATTTTAAGTTATTAATCGGCCTTTGAATAAACCCGTATCTTTCTGTGGTTGGTGATTTTTGTTTGGCTAATTATTCTGCAGTCCTTGGGTTTTATAATCAAAATGCTCGAATTTTAGCAAGATAGTAGCACACACAAAGTGTGAAAATAAGATACTGGGGCATTTTATTCCAATACTTCATTGTTTTTCTGAAAGTAGGAAATCAGAGGATGAAGAATAGCACTGCTTTTGCTTTGGTGCTGGAAAAAGGCACAGAATTGTAATGAAGGTAGAGGAAAATACATCCTCCATTTTTATAAGATTATTTTCAGTCACAATTATTAACGTCTACAAACTGTGTTTGACATGGGGGTTATGCAAATTATTCTGGCTTTTGTCACCATGTTTGTTTGAGACCTTGATTTTTCGTCAATAAAACTCATTTCTACCTTTAAATCCCAAAACTAAGAATGTGCATACCTAGTATTTTTAACATTGTGATCTCTAAATTAGTTGTGGCTATTCATTTGTCAGTGTTGACAGGTATACTTTCTACATGCTCCTGGACCAGAAATTGAATATATTTTAATCTATTGTTTTAAGATTAGCTACGTTAACAAACACAATCAGTGTTTCTTAATTTGGGCATGCAGGTTTGCAGGCTATCATGGCTGTTCTGTCAGAATAGCTGTTTTTTTATGTGATCCACCTGAAACTGGAGGGTTTTTGTACATTCTCTGGGCTAAAAATACTGTTGTACGATGGCATCCACTCATGATCATCTAACAAGATAGTAGCTGGCACTTTTCTATCACCATATTAAAGAGATCTACATATACTGGGAGCAAACAATGGAAAATAATGAATTTGATATATACTTTTCTAGATGTAGTCTTTTTTGAAGTATTCCTTCAATATAGCAATTATTACGTATCATAGCATGTAGTTTTTAATTAAATGTAAAAACACAACTACATAAACCAGAAATCCAATCTGATTTGCTTGAAAATAGATTACTGTTTCACTCTCCTGGAATGGTTTATTTAAAAACAGTAAATGGAGAAGAAATGCATTTTCTTGTGTTGTTCTAAGCCTCAGGGGCTAAATGTAATGAATATTTTAAGAGATTATTTTAATTAAATTCCTGCACATCTAAACAGAGTAATATTTTATTATCACATACATAACCATGTAACTGAGGTATTCATTAAAGTTAACACTTTCTGGACCAAGAATCCATGTTATGATTTACTGACCTTGTGCAAAAAGGCACAAATTAGGAAGAAAAATGAAGGGGAACAGACTTTGATTAATATAGGTAATGCTATACCATATTTATAATAGCCTTTTCCCTATTCTGGTTTATAAATGCAGTCACTGAGAAAGGTGCCCTGCTGAGGCTGAAATGAGGCTGAAATCGGAGCACATGCCACTAGAGTGTGGGGAAACTGATCACACTGTCAGCAATTCATTTCAAAATGATGTATTTAGTGCTCATTTCACCTTCCAAGAAAAAAAGGGAAAGGAGTTCCTTAGACTGGAAGGTGATATTGTTATTTTCAAGGACATACCTAAGTAAAAGATTGCAGAAAGGGGGGAGGTTAGGAAAAAAAAAGGGCGAAAGCAGCGCAAACAAGGAGAGCTTTATGCAGAAATTCAGTGCTACCATGCTGTTTGATAATTGCTAACATATGTGGCTCCTCTGTTTCATTGTAGTCGTCCTCGTGAGTTCTGGCGCCTCGACTACTGGGAAGATGACTTGCGGCGCCGGCGACGATTTGTGCGCAACCCCCTCGGATCGACACATCCTGAAGCGACACTGAAAGCAGCCGGAGAACGGGGTCAGTGTCAAAGCTGCTGCTCCCCAGTAGCAGCAGGTTCCAGGGCACGGGTGTAAGGACCAGAGCTTCGTTCCTCTGAGCTGCTAGAAAATTGTCCCAGAGGGCTTCAGCCGTTGGGTTTCAGGCACGTTGGTTATTGCAGATAACCAACGCCGGTGTTCGCCAAGCCTCTTCCGCAGGTCGTGGTTGAGCTGGCACGTGCACACAATGACTACAGATACAGTTCTCACTGAGCAGAGGAAAAGTGGCTGCAATTTTGCCATTAATCCCTGGTCACGCGTTCTCGTGGTAAATTACCTGTTTAGGCTTTAATAACTTCAGAATAAGATCTTTCCTGTTCAGAACTCCACAGCAATGATTTCAGTTAGCCTTAGCAGGTATCTGCCTGGTGGTACATGTACTTTCAAAGAAAAATAACACTTCCAAAGCTAAACTGAATTCAGACCTTTGCTCACATTAAAGTCCTTGAGTTTTTCTGTAAGAATTTGATATGGAAGAAGAAGTTACAAATGCTGAAACGTGAAGTGCTGTTCAAGTAACAAATGGCAACGGGTTCTACCTGGTAATTTTAAACAAGGAGATTGCATTTTTCAACAGTTTTCCTGCCTTTTATCAGGAATCCCTCAGCTACCTGCTGCTACGTGTGTTCTGGAGAAATGTATTTACAAAACTAATAATCAGTTTGTGAACTCTAATAAACTAGAGAGACACACAAATAAAAAACACCCTAATGCTAGTGGACTTTGGATTTTAGTCTAGAATTTTATGTCTTTGAATCTAATGAAGATTATATTTTAAAAATAATTTGCTTATAATTAAAGCTCAGTACCCTTCACCTTGAAGGTATATGTCACAGAACAGAATAATTTGAATTTAGGTTAATTTAGGTGTCTTTTTTTTTTTTTTAGTCTGTGAATTGCTACATACATCTATGCATACACATACACCCACACATACTGTATGTGGAGGCATAAACTGTATGCTGATTTAAAATTATTAAGGCTGCTGTATGAATACAGAAAAACATCACTCGGAAAGTTGCTTCCATCAGGCGTCTTAACCTCTTGCACTCAGCCTTAAAGAGCCATTTCTGGAAGAAAATGTCCACAATATGTCAGCTGATATAATGCCAAATTTGACATCAGTCCTCTGAAATAAATGATCGTGCAGAGGGTGGTCAATAAAGTGATCTGAAAGCAATGCTTGTAGAACCCTACCTCTCTGACTCTAGAAAAAGGAACAAGATGTAGAATTAATTAATCCACTTTTTGCTATGGGGCTTGTTGTTCTTAATACTGTGTGTTGTTTCTCCACCATGGACTTGAAGGGCAAAAGGTTGCTTTCTATTTAATGCTCCATGGATAAACAACTGCCCCCCTTTAATATTATGTTTCCTTTGAATTAAAGAGATCTTGTAACAGTTTTTTTATATTCTAATCTATTTTTCTCCTATTTAATCATCAATAAACTACTACTACTTATCAATATACAAAAAAAAAAACTTACTGTAAAATATTTAGAGCTCCTACCTATATTTGTGTAACTAATTGTCCATTATGTAAATACACACTAATACACTTTCAAAGTGTTGTGATATTTTCACTAATCTCTGCTACGTTTCCAGGGCTGTGGCTCATACTCAATTTGTAATTGAGAGGCTTACAATGTAAGTAGCCCTGTTCCATAGGCATAACTGGGATTTTTTTAGTGGAGTTGATTGCTTTCTGTTCACCTTTCTGTTCAGAATTTGACATCTGTAACAGGCTTCTGTTACATCTGATTTCTTGATGGTTTTGTTCTGAATTCAGTTGCATACTGCCTTTGTTATCTGTTGGCATTCTGTTCATCTATCCAGTGAATATCCTAGTTTTCCTGAAGTTATGACTTAGTAGGATTTTGAAAACAGAGATAATTACTCACTGCCTAACTGAGTGTGCCTAGGCAACTGTCTTCTTCCAAGAACTTCCCCTGGCAAGGTGTAAAAAGATGCCAAAGTACAAATCCAAGTTCAACTGGAAACTGGAAGCAATGTGTGGGATATACAGGTCATTGGGGTTTCTATGGGTTTGGTTTGGGGTTTTTTTTGCATGATTTTTTTTTTGCATTTTTTGATTGTTTTTAAGTCTTAGAAGGTACAGTTGTCAGGAAGGTCAACTGGAATGGTCACTTGATCTATTTGTTTCTGAATTTGTAACTTTTAATATAAAACAGTCTCAGGTCAGAAAATCCCATTCTTTTCAGACTTCTGGAACCAAACTTTTAGACCCTGATTTGACTATGTAGATACCTTTGGAATTCACAGAATATTAACCCTGGTATTTTATAATTTTTTAAGTCAATAATTTCTCATTAATTGTTCTGTTTTAATTAATGTTGCATGTTGCTGAAGCAAAAGCATTTTTAAGCAATGCATAAAAGGTTCCCTGCTGCCTGTTTAAACTTTTCTCTAAACAAAACAGATTAAAACCTGAAATTGAGCAAAAGGGACTTTGCTGAAAGTGAGACCAGGTAAAATAATGGAATATAAATATAATGTAAATATAGTTATTAAATATAACATAAATAATGGAGAACTACTATTGCACTAACCATTGCTTGGAATGTGGGCTTGGTGTCATTCAGACAAAACCAGATGTATTTTCCAGGACAGAATGCTCACCATCTAGGAAAGAGCACAATTTGTAACTGCAAAAATTTTTCAGAAACAATCAGAAGCCTAAATATTGTTCAGTGAGACCTAGAGAGAACAACAACAATCAGCTATGTTGCAGCCTAGTTATGTGGCTTGGCAAGAACCAATCTTTTCCAGGGATTGATTTGATTTGAAGGAGAACCTCTGGTGCAGAGGTGGCAGAATAAATACCTGAAGACTAATGTTCTCTGTTCAGACAATCAATACCAGCCCCATGACTATACTTCTGGCTACCTTCTAGTTAAAAACAAATTTTTTAATTCTGACAATTTAATTGCCATTCCCAAGCTCACATTAACTTGCTTGGGAAAAAAAAACTTTCAGTGATTTTTCAAAGGGGAAAAAAACCTCTTCCAAAATGACTATTTATAAAAGTCAGTCTATTAGTGTACTGTGGGGGACGGAAAGAGAGATGGAGGTGGTTTGGTAGAAGAAATTTGGGATGGAAAGGGTTAACTCCTTTCTGCCCACCCTTTCATCCATTGTTTAGAAATAAACCCAAAATATTTACAAGAGGTGTGCACGTGCAAATAATGAGTATTTTAAACCTGTTGGTATTTTTAGATTGACTCGAATTATGATAGTGAGAGAATCTTTAGCTGCTAGAAAACCTTGCAAAATTTTATATCAAGTGATTTGTTGGTTTGTTTTTTTGTTTGTTTGGTTGGTTTGGTTGGTTGGTTTTTCATTTGTTGAAAACTTGGGGGGAGGGGGTTTAAAAAAGAGTCTGCAGCATTTCCATTGAGACAATAGGTGGAGTTCAGAGCTTTATGACTAGAAGGGACTAGCAACTGATCACCTTTAGGATTGCAATTGGCTTGAGGGATAGAAAAGAAGTCTGAAAAATAATTTTTAAGAAGTCTGATGTAAAAGTGGTCTTTTTTTCCCTGTATTTATCTTTTAAAACAAATAAGACTAGACGGAGGTTTCTGGGAGCTTATTTTTAAGAAACAGGCAAAAGGGTTTTTAATGTACCTTATGTACCTGCCATATAGATATCTTGCTTTCTTATACTTTATTTTCCTTTTTTCTTTTAATTGTATTTCACATGTGAGATTAAGTTTCAGACAATCTAAAATAATCTGTCATTCTATTAAACCTTTAGCCCTTTCAGTGATGTTAGCCAAGCTATTTATTTTACACTCACATGTTCCAGAGGTTTCACTGGAATCAGAAAGACTGATCAGAAATCAGAGAGAATCCAGAGGTCTGTTTGCAAAAAGCTGCTTGAAAGAAGTTTGGGAAGGATTGTGTGGAATTACACTAATGAATTATAATAATGAAACTACTGTGCCAGCAGACTGTTATGTCCTGTGCAATACATAGGCCACAGCTTGAGGTCTGGATCTTGAAAAGGTGGGAGTGAATGGATGCCTGTGTCTGAGAAGCTCCACTCATGTCAAGAATAGTCAGAACTGGCAGAGCACTGTTTGGGTTAGCAGATGGCAGAGCAGGGTTTGGGACCTGAAATATGAATTCTGGTGTTATATAGTTATGCCCCTACCTGGGAACCCAATGTCACATGGTGTCATGCTCTGTCATATGTATCTCTAATCAGCAGGTACAGAAAGAGGCTCTGGTCTACCTACAGAAGTGGGATTACCTACAGAAAATATTTGAATCCATGTGGAATATATTCTGTTCTACAGAGATGTGAGTGTGTGTTGGTTGCAGGTGTAGTGCTTTACCCAAGTCAGTACAGAAGAAGCAGATTCTGGTTCAGAGTATGATGTCTTCCTGCCCTCCAGTAGCTGGTACCTGCAGATGTGTAGACAGGCCCTGCATCTCCTTGTGCCTATGTGCATACATGTTTTATGCATGTCAGGAAACACTAGTGGGTAACTAAGATACATGCACCGGAATGGCAACAAGTTACAAAAATAGACTAAAATAACTTATGGTCGAAAATATTTTATTGAAAAAGGCAGTTACATAGGATGTGTGATTTTGAATCAGCATAATAGTTGGAGAAAGAAACAAAATCTGAGTAAGTGACAGACGGGGGGCCATGAGGTGTGTATTTTTGTTATCCAGTACTATTTGGCTTGGAAGTTGCTATTCTGATTTTATTTTTCTTAATATTAGAAGAGAATAAAGACTGAAGGGCATACTAGTCTTTTGGACAAGTTCTGCCAAGTACGATCTTGATTGTCTAAATAGAGTTTCAATGACAGTAGGTAGAAGGCTAGCTTGGAACAGCATCGTCAGTGTAACACAAATAGGTTGTAGAAAAGAAAGCAAAATGACAGGTATGTACAGGGTTTTTGAAACAACAAATATAGTTTGCCTGCATTTAGAAAGAAAACAACATAATATTTTATCTTTTATTATTTTTTTCTATTTGGCTTCTTTTCATCTGGAAGAGGAGGCTGGTAGGCCATGGAATAGCAGTGCATGTGGTGTATATTAGTGTACTGTTGGTAATTTTACTGCTGCTAACTTAAAATCCTCAAGGGGGAGTTAATTACAGGAAAACCCTTTCTAAGTATCAACTGCATATTTTCCATGACAAGAAGGGTTTCAACTCATGTTGAACAACTCCAGAATCAGAGTTACCATTATTTACATGAGCACATTTTAGAAGAAAGCAAATTTTGTGTTTGTACAATGCAGTTAAAGCTTTACAATAATTTATTTTTAAAGGCTTGCTTACAAGTGGCATTTATTGGTCGGGGAAAAAGGATCATACATAAATTGCATTTTATTTAGTATGGCAAGTTAAAACTTCCTTTGTGGGTTTTTTGTTTGGTTTTGTTTTGAGGTTTTGGGTTTGGTTGTTTTTGTTGTTTGGGTTTCTTTTTGTTTGTGGTGGGTTTTTTTGGTTGGTTGGTTGGTTGGTTAGGGGTTTTTTTGGGTTTTTTTGTTTGTGGGGTTTTTTTGGGGGGGGGGTTGTTTTGTTTTTTGTAAGCTGAAGGCTTAAACAAAAGCAGGGTACTTGGTGGTTTGGGGGGTTTTGTTTGTTTGAGTTTCTTTTTTAGTCTTCACTTAATTGAAATGTTTATTATTTGCAATTTATGTGCATATATTTACTTAAACAATTTAAACTTTATATACTGTCGCTGGGGAATCGCTGCCTTCTGTAAATGTTTGCGGATTAACATATTTTAAAGTAAGCCAGTGGAACTTCAAGTATGGCAGCAATCAGACTGAGCAAGGGGCAGTGTGCTGAGGTTAGTTGGTTCTGATGTGTTTGGTGAATGTTTCTCAAACGCGGCTGTGCCGTGGGCATTCGCAATTTAGTTTTTAAGAAATGGTGGGTTTGTTTTCAGCTTAAGAAAAAAAAACCCAAGACAACACACGCTGCTGGGTTTTGGCGTTTACCACAGCAAAAGGCAACTGAAGTATACAGCCAGCAAGCCACCTCGGGGTTTTTTCTTTTGGGTGTGGTTTTTGGTTTTTTGGTTTTTTTTTTGGTTGTGGTTTTTTGGTTTTTTTTTTTTTTTTTGTGGTTTGGTTTTTTGTTTGTTTTTTTTTTTTCCTTTTCTCTCTCTCTCTTCTTTTTCCCCTGCTGCTTTGATATGTAATTTAAATACATGGATTTCGACCTAGCAGTGGCGAGAGGAGGTGCGGGACGCTGCGGGGTGACCCCCGCGGTGCCGGGGTGGGCGGGGG